>OU015495.1:121773886-122006386 GCA_907164885.2 Dolomedes plantarius
AAATGAAAGGTATTTTTAGAAACTCCAAAATGATATTGATTTTGATGCGTTAAAGCTGATTGGTTGTGAGTTGTGTGGTCATCTCATGCTAGACAAGTGTCAAAGCAATCATTAATATAAACCACATTAATATTCATATTACTTTCTAAACATAATTCATATTGAGAAACAGGATTAATCTTGTCACTCTATTTTTAGGAAGCAAGGTAAGTTTCTCAGCACTGATACTTAATTTTTTCTTGTGATTTTGACTCATAATTAATAATTTTACAAATGACTAATCCATGGGCCCGAGGTAGCCTATTGGGTAGCGCTGTAAGATTTCGGATTATGGGTGACCGGTTTGAATCCCGACGAACGCCATTAAATACGTTCGTGTGTAGGCCGTATATGGGCACGTTAGATACGTTGGCCGGTAAGTCCTACGAGGTCAGTGGATGGCAGAAGGTACAGGCCCTCTAGATTTCACCCCTGGAGGTGGTGTTGATTCACTATATGGTGACCCCCATCGAAAGAAAACCAACGATTCTTGGAGATAAAGTGAGAATGACTTAACTGGCATGTGCCTGGCATTGGCAAAGAACAAATGACAATTCTTAACTAACTTATATATAAATCTGTAGTATAAAAATAAATCTTAAAATTCCCCAGTAATACACTATGAAGCTAAAAGTGGGAATGAGGAAACAATGAAGCTAATCCATCTATACTTTGCACCCTCGACATGACGCTGATTCACTTTATGCCAGCGAAGACCCATGCGCGTGTGGTGTGGGGGTCTGTTTCGCTATCACGATCGAGAGAGTAGATATAGTTGAGTAATTTAAAATACGTCATGAAAGATCGTTCAAGAAATTTCGATTCATTCATTAAAATTTATACGCAGTTGAATGAGTCCCAGTCTACTATCAGTGCTGTGATGTAGGTAAAATACACTTAATAATTAAGATGATAGCATATAATTAATACATAACGCGCGTGGTAATGTCTGTTTTAAATATATTTGCATTGTTGAAACTCTGTAAGCCTCTACTCAACTTGTTCCAACTAGCGGCGATCCAATTTTTAATTGCTTGATTATTACTGAAGATTATTAGAAAAAGGTGCGCAATTTTTTTGATAATGGGAGGTAGCATGAGAGTATATTAAAATATTGGATCACGGCTAGCACTAATATTTGATTCCTTAACTTTACTAATAATTTATAATTAAATAACTAAATATGACTGTAACATTTATGAGCATTATATTATTTTACTTGTTAAAGTGGCTGGTATATTGTTTTTTTGGTGGCTGGTATGTATTCAACATAGTTAATTATTAATTTTAGAGAGTTTTATTTTTGTTTTTTCAATTAATAGTAAATTTTGGATTATGAACCCAAACCCTTGTGTAAGCTGAGCTGGTAGGCAATGTAACGAGATCTGCTCCATTTTCACAGTATTTTCACAGCACATACCCAGGACTACACCGGATAAAGGGATTAACAGAAGTATCCATTTCAAGAAACAACCCCTTTTTGCAGCTGGCCAAGAGATAAGCGAAACAACCGCTTTGATGAGGGGTAGGCGCATGGATACGCCTGAGATCGCCAAACGCCGAGTTAGTCCCAGAGTTTAGAAAAAAAAAATAAATCCTGATTTGATGCAAGATCAAAGTTTGAAAATAAAATACTATACTGCCTATCAAATTATAATTCAAGCCCCTCAAATTCTGTTGGTCCGAATTTCCCTGTTAAAATCAAGGAGCGAAGACGCACTCATTTTCACCCACGAGTAGCCATACAAAGGGGTGAGAGGGTCATGGAATGGAGATTTTTGGAGGGGGGAGGGAGTTTTTTTCGGCGGGCTCTCTCTCTCGACCGGGGACTTTGAAAAGTGGGGAGCCTTCAACTCGACTAGCCGAGAGATGCAAGATGGATCTGGAGATGATTCGATTTTAGCCCGAGCGTGCCCTAGATGTCTGAGGAAGAGAAGAAAGACCTGCTGGCCCATTCCCTTTTAAATTCTGCTATTGAAGACGGTACCGTCCCCTTTTTTTTATTTATTCGCTGCAGCATTAATGTTGTTTTTCCTTAATTTTTTTTTATTTTAATTAACTTAATTATCAATGATTTAAAAGTTTTGGTTACCAGCCACTTACGCGAACTTGTTTAAATTAAATTATATTGTGAAAGGTGATGTTGATGAAAATTAGAGGAGAGTAAATCCTCAGAGTGTAAGCTGCCTATAGCCAGTGTAAAATATATGGTCGAATGTCGTTCAAATAAATTATGTTAATTTTAGGTATAAATTTTGTGATGTCGTTCAGTTGTCTCGTAGTTTTCTTCGTTCCTTTTAGGTAATTTTTATTTCAGCTTTCTTTTCAGTGAACTATTTTCAAGTTAATTTAAATTAATTTTCTTGATTCAGCCCTCTACAGCAGGGGCATCAGCAGCGAACCAGACATTGTATTTTAATGGGTTATTGCTTATCACAACCCACATCCTTAAAAGGTACTAACCACGACGCAAGTGAATTAATAGGTTTCATGTAATTTTTTTTAAACACCTCTAAGAGTGTATGTAAGCTTAACAATCTTAATAAATTATTTTAATTTAACTCTCCCCGTTATAAAGTTTTAAAAAACGTAACAGTACCTACGTCTACTAGATGTAGTAGGTCGTGTATGCATATAATCGTCAATGAAACAGAGATCACCTCCAAAGACCTGATAGAGACGAGAAATTGACATGTCACGGTATACCTGTAAAGAATGTTGCCAATTGAATTGTAGATAAATGATAAGGTCATTGGAGCGATTAATTAGAGTATTTGATTTGGTAAGCCAATGGTTATTCTTGGATAATAGTGGATGCTTGGCGAACAATACTTGCGGGAAGTGTCAAATGTCGTCAATCAAATTGGAAGCGGTATCCTACTAGTCTTGGGCTTCTCTTCCGAATCTGTATTATTCCCATTAATTTTAGCCCATGTATCTTTAAATGCAGATGTTTTCCAAGACATATTGGACAACAACACTCTTCCCACGTTGAGGGTAACAGGTCGGAGAGTTTTGCTCTTCCTTGATTCGGCATGACCAATGCCCTCCTAGCTTTGAATTTACCCACGATTTGTAGTTGGAAAAAGGAAAGCGGAGGAGCCTAGTCGCATTAAAAAGGGATGAACCGAAGTTCAATTTCCGCACTAGACTTACTCGGCTAACAACAATAAATTCTAGCAGCGATCTACCAGAGAGATTATCCTAGAAATAACAGCCTTAATACTAGCAAAAAGAGGTCCGAACGTTCTATTTTAAAAATAACCCCACTGTCATAAACATTTGGTATCCTTTTAACATTTGACTACAAATAGGGTGAAAGTATAGGGCGTAATGGTTCTTTGAGTTATTTAAATGAAAGGCTCATCTCTCTGAGGATGATATGTAATTTCTTTTGGCGTAAGTAACATATCTTAAATACCTTTTGTACTGGAAGACACAGAAATATTATATTTATCTTATAAGTTCCATTTAATCTGTTTTTTAGCATACATAAATTTTTCACCAGTAATTTAACTTTAAGAGTGGAACAACAATCGTTTCATTTTACAGTTTTCAGCAATGGGGAGCTATAAACTAAAGTGCAGAGGAAGAAGTGAAAACATTTCACATTACTTGATTTGAAGAAGAAATGCTTTGGCCGTACCCAACTATTCTAACGTTTACTAGTATTCTGCAGTTAAAACTACGATACCAATTGAACTAAGAATCTGAGAACATTTTTGATCTCTTTTGTTCATGAGCCATTTACAAAACTTACCCCATCAAACGCATATCGTAACTTTAAAAATATCTACTAACATTTAAACACTGCGAATATCATTATCTTTGATTTAATCGCTTTAGAATCTCTAAAAATTAAATAAGGTTTTATATTTTGCCTGCAATGTATGAAAAAGACAGAAACTCATGTGTTCCAAAAATACTCACTTCATGCCAGTTGTAATAAAGAAATTCCATTCTTTAAAAACATTTTAAAAACACTTCTCTGAAAGAATGCATTCCGTTAATTCCATGTTTTTAAAGAATGGTGTTTAATTTGCTTACTGGTCTTTGTTAAGAGCAATAAAATTATATTATGTGTTTATTCTACTAATTATCAATTGCATTTTCTTCGAATTATCCTTAATTACTGTTTTACTAAAAACGTGATTTACACCGAGAAAAATCCATACGTTAATTGGAGTAATAATTATAACCAATTCATTTCATAATCATTAAGTTTGTCCTTAACTAATAAAGTTTTAAAAATACGCAACTTTATGCGTAAAATAAACGTAAAATTCCTTGATTTTTTTTATTTTTTTACAGGCAGACACTTTTACCGTAAGGTATCAAATCTATTATTCTTACAATAAATTATCTACAATATACAGTAACTCCACAAGCATTGCCGTTCTAGAATTTCATTTCACATCCTTTTCCATTAGCTGACAGGTCAGTGCAATAAAAATTTCGAAAAGGTCTCCTTGAAAACCAGTTGAAAGGTAGTAACGTATTACTTAGATTTTATGTATAAAGCTCAAAATAATACTTATCTGCATTATTAACATTTTTTTATAATTAGAAATGATAATAGTGAGGAAAGAAATTGTTAATCACCTCAGAGACAAAAAACAGATATGGGAAATGACATGCAATCGCAAGGGTACAGCAAAATAAATACATATGAACAAAAACATTTCGGTTTCCGAAATGATACAAAAAAACTATATAAACTATAAACTATTATTTGTTAGGTTCTTTTCTTAAAGAAATGAGACAATCTCAACGAATTGTTTCCCTAAAACCCCCACTCTAGACAAATAATTAAAATATTTTAATTAATAATATTCCTTTGGCAACAGCATGTAAGCAATTTTAAATAGACTAAAATTCACAGGAGAGTATTTTAATTTATCTTTCACAATGTTTCATGGTAACTAGTAAATACAAAGAATTTGTCACATCGTTGTATTTACTAGTTTTTATCTCATCTTGTAAGAAAATTATTTTTTAGTTACTTGCTATCAGTAAAAAGTTTGACATCGGACCTAAACATGACTCTTGATTTTTAAATAGAAGGCTGACGATAGTACTTATATATAAAATATAATAAATGAAAATTGTAATGTATAAAATATTCAGATTTGGGGAATTTAAACTTAAAATATACAGAAGTGTAAAATCACTAGAAATTAATTAACACTGGGGTTTGCCGGTTTGTTTTATTGGATAAATTTGTAAAATTCGAAGCCCGGTTTTAGACACTACAATTAATTTGAAAAATTCAATTAATTATTTGATCAAAAGCGTAACATTTCGACTGGAAATCGCCTTTGGCACAAGTATATGTTGTAAAACTATCTTCAAGGGACAAGCGAATGTTTGACATGCAAATAACCGATGACATCGGCTATGTTGCACATGTGTATCCCATCAAACCAGACCAGCTTATTCTTGCGTGCTACCAGTAGTACGCAGACACAATACATCGTTCACTTAACTTTGATCACAAACAGAACTAGAAAGAGTATGTTATTTCTTGAAATTCTCTTATTTTAGTTACTGGAAATAAAAACAACGTAAGTAAATTTATCACTGTATATTCTAAAAATATAACATTCTTTCATTATTAACTATGGATGTCATAGATAAAAATATTTAAAAAATTTCATTTGATTTTTAGACTAAAACAAATGCTGCAAGGAAGTCGGAAGTTTGGGATAATTTCAAAAAGTTTGGAAAAGACAAGGCATGTTGCAGTCATTAATATAAAAAGCTGGTCTGCAAAGAATGGTCTAGGAGCAATATTCTTTATCATCAAAAAGCAGTTCATAAGATCAATTCACAAGTTCTTTGAAGAACATTAAGAAATAATATCAAATACAAAGAAACTGAAGACTTAATTTCCAGTATTCGAGGCAACGAAAAAAGAACAAAGACGTTGGATTTATTATTTGATACCCTAAAAATGATAAAACCAAGTTCAGCAGCCAGTAAGTGAGTATTTTCTATTTCCGGCAATTTTGTATCTAGAATAACACCAAGATTAAGAAATCATTCAGTGGACATTTTATGTCCTTTCAAATTATATTACATGAGGAAAAATACTAAATGGAATAAAAAAATTTACTTTAAATTTAGTACCGATTTTAGTTATTTTAGTTAGTTTATTTTGTATTGAGTATATTTTATTTCGTTACATTTTGTAGTTCCATAAATATTAAATAACTTTGAAAATTGTACGGATATTCCGAATTTTAGTACTTTTAGCTTTGTATACAAAACGACGAGGCCCGAGTTTAGTTTTTCATTTTTATTTTGTATACCCAAAATAAAAATAAAAAAATAAAACCCATTTTGAGTGTTTGATCACTGTCGTTAAGTTATATGGTGAACTCCCCAGTGGAATAACAACAAGTTACTGCTAAAGTGAATCTAAATTAAATTAACCAAATTTTATAATTCATGCTTCTGTGTTCCGTAAGGGTATTGAGCCAGCAGAGCAAATTTTATTTTAATATATTTTCGTAATTCTATAAACAATAAATAAAGTAAACAATTTTAAAATAAGGTTTAAAGGATTTGATTGTTTCTATTATAATTATTATTATATTTTGTAAAAATACCAAAATCTTTTCAACTAGCAATTTTGAAATACTGTAATTCGAAAACCGGTATTTTCAAAAGTTGGTTTTTGTATAAACCCTAGTTAACAAATTAATTTAAAACCAAGTTAACTGAGTAAATGTATAAAAAAATGACAAGAACTTTATTAATAATTAAACAGAAATATCTTACACTGTGAAATGTAATTAACTCTAAAGAAATATAAAATATCCAGAAAAGTGTTAGCATTTCTACAACCAACAGATTATGTATTAATATTCAAAATATATTAAATAAAAAATAGATGTATTTGAATAAAATAATATTTCGCAGTGTATAAACAAATAGAATGTAGTAAACAAATTGTATTAATATTTAAACTAAAATGAATAAAATAATATTAATAAATAAAATGCAACGAACAGAACTGTCTTCATAATAAAATATATATAAAACAATGAATATTGTATAATCCATCCTTTATATATAACAGAATTATATTAATATCAACAATGGGAAGAAAATTGAATTAATATATTAAAAATGATAAACAGAGCTGAATCTATATCTGAGAAAAATGTGCAATACTACATTCGTTAATAAAGTAAAAGAAAAGTGTATTAATAGATTACATATTCCTTTTCTACATTGGTGAGGATTTTTTTTACACTTTTTAATTAGCAAAGTTCAGTCTGTTCATTAAACATTTAAATTAAGAAAGTGGAGCAAAGCCAGTTATTAAGGTATCGAAAGAAGTGAAAAATTTCATATAAATACAATTTAATATAGGACACGACAGAATGAACTCCCCATTTCAATGGGTAATAAACAACAAACGAAATAATTTACAGAAAAAATCTTTCTAACAAGTACTAACAATCTAGCTTTTTTCCACTAGGTTTTGAAAATTACATCACTTTAGTGGCGTTATTTGCGACGCACTGCCGAAGCCGGTCTTTAAAAGTTTTCCATCTCTCGATTTGCCATCTCTGAGGGAATGGCGGCAACCTTCTTCACGAATACCGAACTTACGAACGTGATGAGCATTTTCAGGGGTTCTAATGTTCCGAGGACGACCCCTTGGTTTCCTTGCACATGCACTTACTCTCTCGTTTGAAACCCAGTGCAGGATTGTCAGGAACGGCATCTGTCGCATACAACCCGAAGCGAGTCCTATGTCGCGGTTACAGAATTGCTTTTAAGGGGATAGTGGATATTACAAAGCGATTTTTGAAATTTTTACCTTAGACATAAGAAAATTATCATATATATTCATTAAAGTATAACTTTACTCAATACCTTATAAAATTTTTTTAAAAATTTCATTTTATATTTTAAAAGTTGAAATTAAATTATTTTAATCATGCTCCTTGCGATCCAATTTTAAACTTCTCCCTTAATTTTGCATTTATATTGCTTATAAATACATTTTGAACAGAGTTATCCATTATTCTGTGCTTTTGTTGAATAGTTAATTTTTAGGAAATATTTTTATGCTTATATTATGAATTTTCGTGACATTTTTGTACTTTTCTAGTTAAACTTAGATAATCTGAATGATGTCGAAACCTAAAATGGATGCATACCTTTATTTTGATGTATTACATGAGTCTTTATTATAAACTTTATAAAATTTCGTCAAAAATTATGACACAAGGAGCATTCAAAGACTTGAAAATCTGGAAATTACTCATTTTCAGAAAAAGCAATTTTTTTTTCACCTACCTTTAATACTTACTTTTCTAGAACCACGAAGTTTTCATTTTACTTTTCACTACCCATTTTAAATGCATTTTATTCAAATATTTACATATTTATAATTTTTTTAAAAATTTTTAATTTTTTTTTGACTTTTGGTAATTTGAAAGTCCCCCATACCCTTAATGAACGCTTCGATAACGAGCCGCGATTTTCTCCGGACCAACTCATGGTGTCTGCTGACAACTAGAAAATTTGCCCTAACTGTGCCACCTCCTGCGTCGCAATCAACCCCACCCCCCCCAACCCCCAACCCCCACACACACATTCATTTACAAGTGACCTTCAGAAATGTGGTTGTCCATTCTGCCGCACCCTGTATGAAACATTAAATATAACTTATTGTTTAATTGAATTTCATATTAGATGAATACGCAGCAAGACATCTGAAGAGGAATTGGATATGTTTCTAAAATATTTTGATAGGGGACCTTCATTGCATCTTTTGTTGCCTAGGTATTATCACTGAAGACAACTCGAATTCGGAATTATGCAAATTAAAATCCTCATGCCAATGCATCACTAAATTCCATATTTAAATACGAGTAGAGTAAGACAGAGTAATTTCTTTTTTCTAGAAGCTAAACAAGCCCATTTTCTGCACATAACATGATCTTACTTTAATTATTTTTCTTGTAATATGATAAACACTATCCAATTTTTATGAAAACATTTGACATTTTTCAAAAATAAAACTTTAAGAACAAAATTTAAATTTATCTTTAATAACTTTTTAAAAAGAAAACGGTCCGTTGAACTGCGTAAGAAAGAAATATTTTCAAATCTCGCTTATAGATATCATTTCGAATTGAATAGTAAACAATTTCCAAGAGATGCAAAAAAAAAATTGCATATTGAAATCAAAAATAACATATATTTCAAATTATCTAAACGTAATGCAACATTAAATTACAAAAAAAAAAATCAAAATAGGAAAGTATTTATTTGTTTTTCTATTAGTTCTCTCTCTCTCTCTCTCTCTGAATAATTCTTAACATCTATTGTTGCCATGACAACAGATTGTTAAAACTTTACTCCATCGTTTTAAAAAGTGACGCCAGAATTGTTGAAGCGCGTAAGTCGGAATGTCTCTTCTGGAAACATCATTTCATTCGACTTCCAGCACTCTCTCTGCTTAAAGACAGGAAATAACTGCTTCTTTTGTTAAAATATAATGAGCACATGTAATCTGCAGTTTTATATGTTGAGAAAATACAGATATTTCTTTCATCGAGTTCATTATAGCTCGTATGAATAAAGGACAAGCAATTTCACCTCGTTTTGATGAGATCGTGATAACACTACATTTCAGTACATCTTCATTTATGAGTTTTCAGTAAAGTAGTAACAGCACATCATCCTACGCATTTATACATCATCTGAATCCTAGGAAAAGAAAAATTTCTACATCTCTTATATATGAGATGTAATAATAAATTTTCAAAACCAGGTAGATTTTCGTCATTTTATCTTATCCTAACATGAATATCACGCTATAAATAGAAAATGTTTAAGCTTCGAATATCCGTCAGACAAAATGAATAATATATTACATTTTTCATGCAACGCATCAAGAATATTGCAAAGCACACGAGAAAGTAACTTCGTATATAAAATGTTCTTCATGATGTATTAAAACATTTTATTTAAAAATACGCTACTAATTAATAGTCAATGTTTACAGAATCTTTGCACTCTCTAAAAGAACGATTTTAAAATTTCATTAATTTTACTTCTTTAAATTCCAAAATGTCATACATATTTAAATACTTAAACATGCCGACTTCAAAAATCTTAAATTGTTCCATATACTACAGTAAATGGTTTGAAAAATTAAAATTTGGAATAACACGCAACATGTTTAAGAATATTAGAGTTAAAATTTTATTTAAATTATAAACAAACTTTTAACTGTGTTACTAATCTTTGCTAACATTTGACATTTCGTTTTAATTTTAAATTTAGTGCTTTCAACTCAGAAAAAAAATATATTTCAATCGCTGAAGTGCGAAATTTAAATGAAGTTTTTTCGAAAAATGCAAGCACGTGCCTTCGTAATTGTTGTCATTATTATCATCGTCATTCCTACGATAAACCTTGCTATTTTTTTTAAAGTAATCATTCATTAAAGATTTCCTTGAAGCCTATTCCTTAATTTGCATCCCTAAAATAAAGGTTTTCATTCATATGAAGTAATGTTCTCCCCTGCCCATTCTTCACATTTAACACGTGCCTCTCACATTAGCATATCGCTCCCTATTCATTCCGCTCGGTTAGAGATTTTGATTTCATGCCTAAACGCAAAGATGGGTGATCGTATTGCACTTACTATTAAATTAGAAGCGGACTGGGACATTCGAGCCCAGTTGGAGGTGATTATGGGGAATTCCAGCTCCAAAGGGGGTGGGGTCGGGTGGGACTGGTTCTATGAGAAAAGCATGAAGCTACAGAGCTGTTTCTAACTTCATGGAGAAAGGTTTTATTCTACGAGGGAGCTTGTAAACTACAGAGACGGAGTCCCCAGGTGACGGATCGGGAAATTCCTCCACTGAAATTTCCATTGGGTGGTACAAGGGAAATAAAATACTTTCCACGTACCAACAGATGTAATTCCAACCTCTTTCGAGGCAATGGCACCCATCATCTATGGATAGTGCAGTTATCTTTTCTTCTTTCTTCTTTTTTTCTTCTGCACTATTCCTAGACACGACAACAACATCAACCCTTGACTAATTGAGAAAAGAGTCAGCAGATAGATAGCTTACGTACATGAGACTGAGATGTGGCTTTCTAGGTAGATTTGAATTATTCGTTAGGGATACATGATCCATTCGTGAGATGTATTTTCTCATTGGAATTGAGCTTTCTAAAACACGAGATTTTGTAGAAACTAGCCTTTTGAGTAATTAACGGATCTTTTTTCTAGAATACTTGTAGTAGTTGCTCTACATTTACTTCGGTGAATGTCAATTGTATATTAAATGGACTAAGAAAGTTTTTTTATAAATGATTTTAACAAAAGTGACAAAATTATTTCAAAAGTCTCGTGAAATCGAAAGCCGGTGCGGATCATAATTCAATGCTTCTCGACCAGTCATGGATTTGAAGACCTGAAAGATTATAGAAAAGGTTGAGACCCAACACTCTAATTTTCGTGTTACGAAAATTGGAATTATTCTCTGAAGAACTGCATCCCCAATGGCAGTATGGTGTATAAAAGTGAGAAATTCAAAGCTTTTGAAGAGGAGAAAAAAAAGCTGAATACATTAATCATTTCTGGGAGGCTAAACGGAATTTGTAGCATTGCAATGAATTCAACACGCGAGCAGACAAACAGGAGAAAACAGTTAGAATTGTCGAAAGAGACTAGAAGTGTATTTCGCCATACTTTTCCATAGACGAATGGGTTGCCTGATGATGTTGATTGATCCAATATATTGCTGAAACTAATTTTGGTATAAGCGTTTCAAACTAAAATCAATGCTAAAAATTAACTATTATTGATCATTTTTTTTAGATTTTATCTGAATGTCTAAATTCCTTATTTACTTACGGGAATTTATTACAATTTTCCCAGATCATACGGACATGAAACCAGAGCAATCCATACAATAAAGTCATCACAAAACTACAAACGCCTGTTCTTGTAATTTCGTTGGTTCTTTGTTTTATAATATTTCTTAAATGAGTAAACTGAGAGCAAATGTTTCATTTTGTAATGTATTTCGAAATGCGGCGCGCTTAATAATACCTATTTTATGTAGTGGAGAAATTTAATTGAGTCTTTGTCCAATATCTGAACTAATGATTACAAAATAAGCAACTGGAAAATTTCCTTTAAAAACACTGAGAAATAAATAAAAATTATATTTATGTAGGTTTTTATGAAAGAGGAAAATTTCGAATTCTTGGCATTATAAAATTGAACAACTCATTGAACAGACGTAGAAGTGAAAAAAACTAATCTTTTTAACACTTTTCCACTTATATGTTTTCTAATACAATTAACGTAACCTATTATACTTAAATGTTTGATTCCCTATTTGAACACACACACACACACACACACACACACACACACACATATATATATATATATATATATATATATATATATATATATATATATATATATATATATAAACGCGTAGGTATGCAGCACCAAAATCGACGATATTTCTAGACTCCGAATGCCAACGGCTGCAACTACCAGATGTAAACATTAGCGGCAGTCCGCAATTTCCAACTGCGTGTGTGTAGTGGCTCGACGATAGCACGTAATATTCACGAGATAATTTTAATTTATTCATATTTCCACGGGTTTTTCTACTTCGTATTAAAATTCTAAATGTATGTAAGTTAGGTGACATTGGGATGAGTTACAACCACTGATTTGCAACATGGATTTACGCACTGAAATCAAGAATGCTCGAAAGTGAGCTGCACGATGCTGCAAGTGAAAATTGGGAACAGTCTCAAGAAAGAAAGCGAAGAAATAATTCATTAAGAGAGAGGCATGAAAGAGAGCATAAACGATTGCAAGTTTAGGCGTAACCGTCGCCGGCATAGCAACCGACAGCCAGTAATGGGTGACGTTGCCGAGCACGATTGTCTAAGCCTAACGGAACAAAATAGTACATACAGAGTACTATTACTCTGTATGTACTATTTTGCAAAATAGTACATACAGAGAGAGATGTAATTTTTAAAATCATTGGTGTTGGGTTTCTCTGTCTTATCTTCAACTCTGTTCTGAAGTAATGGAAATTCACATTTTTTAATCACGATGTTTTAGAATCAGCCTTATAGAGAATTTAGCAATGACTATAAACTTTTTGGCTGATCTCCCACTTATATTTATGATGACAGGTAATGGTAAGATTCCTCACATGTATTATATTCACTTGAGTTGTTTAGCAAAAGAAAATATAAAACTAAAAGCGACCATGCTGGTCGCGCAGCAGCTAATTCCAATAAATTTCTTCTACTCATTTGACATTCACCAAATATATAGCGAAATCATTTAGAATACAGTTTTTTTCTAAAACCATTTTATTTACTTTGCAAGTATTGTTTTTAGTTAACTTGCTTCTGAAAAACAATTACATGAAATCAATTTATTGCAAAAATTATTTCTCAAAAATATAAAATATAGGTACCTTTACTCAATTGAATGTATGTTATGTTATTAAAAAATATATTCCATTGAGAATACAGCACATACAAGATTAGATTTTCTTCCTTCATAAAAGAACACAAAAATTATCAGAAAAATAAAGTTTTTATGCAAAAAGAAAAAATTTGACTGTGAAGAAAAAAGTTTAACTTTAAAATACCCTAATAATCTGGATGAAAATAAAAAGACCACAACAAAATATTTCGTATTAAAATTCTTTTAAAAAAACCTAAAACGCAATGCCCTTTTCCCCCTAAAAAAAGCCATATAACTGAGGTTTTCATTTTCTTTCTTACATCGCCGAGCAATAAAAAGTCCATCCTCAAAATATAAATGACTCACTAACAAAATAACGAAAAAATTAAAGTATATTTTTTCAAACAATAACATGCTGACTGGGATAGAAATGAAAAAAATATAGGACGTAAATAAATATACTTTTGTCCGAGCAATTCTTGTAGCTTAGAGAAGGGAAGTTGTTAACAACATTCGCACAGAAGTCAAGTAAATAAATAAAAAAAAGACAGAAAATAAAAATTGCTGAAGTATTGTCAATTTGATGGAAGGGGGAATTTAATCCCTACCGAATTTCAATGGAAAATATGAGAAACGGAGAAATCAAATTTTTGCCGATTTTTTTTTTCCTTTTCTGTGCATCCTATCATACTCGTAATGGAAAATCGCTTGCCTGCATGTTTACCTGATGGTTTTAAAGCCCTGCACGTCTTCTTCATTGGTTATTTTAAGAATAAATTGACTTTTCCGCCAAAGTAATGCCTATCTCCCCGGCTTCCCATGCATTTTATATCGATGTTAAGAGACATAATGAAAAATATTCTTCAATATTTTAAAATTTCAATTTGCATTTTCTAGGAACTTTCGTCTATAAAATATGTTTTGAAAAAGGAAGAATCCAATTCTACACAAACTTTCACGTCAAATAGGAGTTGTATAAAAATGCGGTAATCGAATACTTCAGCGTTTAAAGTGTAGTCAGAATCTCTGAATCGGATGAAAACTTGGCAGCGTACTTACTTGGAAGAGATTTGGCGACCAAAATTTGTATTTTCTTTCTTCAGGAAGATATTATTTTAAGCAGTCGCTATTATTCAAACACGGAAGACTCTGGCTGCTTAGTCAGAACACTAAGCCTGTAACTTATTAGGTTTATAATAATACTATCTAGGTATTAACTAAAACTTCGAAGAAATTTATACAATAAAAATACTCAAATCACTGCATAAAACAAAGCTGTTACACAGATCTAAATTCTCTTACATTTTATTCTATCTCTAATCGTCTCATTTTACAAAATGGAATAAAAATCGCTTTCATTAGGAAAACAGTGTTGCCAATTTTATTCAGATAATAAAATATTTCAGAAACCAACAAAGCCACGGAGTCAGGAGTTTACAGTCCAAGCTGCAACAGTCTTTCCTAACCCTTCAGCGGTAGCGCTAATTTTTGGAACACCAGCAAGCGCGCGTTGTATAAAGTGCAACGTCTTTTTCAACCTTGATTATTCCTTTTGTAATAAACTTTTTGATCTGAAATTGAAAATCATGATTCTGAGTTTTATGACAAGATATAAAATGTTGATAATCTATATATATAAAACAGTTCCGTAACTGACTCATTCATTCATTCATTCATTCATTCACTGACTGACTGACATACAACGCACAGACCAACCCGCTGGACCTAAAGGGCTGAAATTTTGCATGGCGATTCTTCTTATAGTGTAGGGGTGCACTAAGAAAGATTTTTCAAAAATTCTTCTTAGATTTTTTTTAAATAAATTTTTAAGCTGATTTTTAAACTTTTTTTACGTTTGCATTTAAAATAATAATTTGAGGGTTATAAAATTTATATCACAAGAAAGATCATAAAAATTCCTTTAAAATGAAATTTTTTTCGAATCTTTACCTCCAGTTCCTGATTTTTGGTGAATTTTTAAAGATTAGATTTTAGAATTTAATTTATTAAATGCTGATCACGTGACTTCCTTTTCTGGTACTTTAAATAAATTTATCGTCACGTGCATAAAAACTAAATAGACAAAAAATAATTTTTTTTTCTTGCTAATGCGGCAAACGATTGGACATTATCCAAAAAAATATTAAAATACAGTAAAAGAAATGTTCTAGAAACTGTACTATATTAACTGTACTATATTTTTAGTATTCTTTATATTAGATTTAATTTGAATATCTTCTTCTACATTATTTTGTCTATAAAAATATCCCTTACAATTTTTTTATAAATATATATATATATTTTACATCAATTATATACATTGATCGTCGTATTTATTATATATATATTGGCATTAATTGCATACATTGACCGATGTTTTTACTTTGAATGTACTCCGTAGCGAAGTGCGGGTTTTCAGCTAGTCTATATATATATAAAACAGTTCCGTAACTGACTCATTCATTCATTCACTGACTGACTGACATACAACGCACAGACCAAAAGGGCCTAAAGGGCCTAAAGTACCTAAAGGGCTGAAATTTTGCATGGCGATTCTTCTAATAGTGTAGGGGTGCACTAAGAAAGATTTTTCAAAAATTCTTCTTAGATTTTTTTAAATTAAATTTTTAAGCTGTTTTTTAAACTTTTTTTACGTTTGCATTTAAAATAATACATTGAGGGTTATAAAATTTACATCACGAGAAAGATCATAAAAATTCCTTCAAAATGAAATTTTTCGAATTTTTACCTCCATTTCCTGATTTTTGGTGAATTTTTAAAGATTAATTTTTAGAATTTAATTTATTAAATGCTGATCACGTGATTTCTTTTTCTGGTACTTTCAATAAATTTATCGTCACGTACGTAACAACTAAATAGACAAAAAAAATATTTTTTTCTCTTTCTAATGCAGCAGACGATTGGATATTATCCAAAAAAAATGCATATCCCTTACGATTTTTTATAAATATATATATATATTTATATATATACATAGATATATATTTTACATCAATTGTATACATTGATCATCGCATTTATTATAAATATATATATTTATTTTTTGGCATAAATTGCATACGTTGACCGTTGTATTTAATTTGAATGTACTCCGTAGCGAAGCGCGGGTTTTCAGCTAGTATTGAGATCTATTTATAATTAAAAGGCCAAAGAATGCAGATACAATCGACTTATTGGATCTGTTTATTGGATCTAAGGACCTGGTCTTATGTCCAAAAACCTAAAAAAACAATGAGAATGCCCATCTTCGTGATATGCGAGATACCGTGTAATAGCTTCACATTTGAGCACCTGCATCTACTCCTGCTTTTGTCGTATTGTTATCCAGTATAACCGTTGGTAAATCACGACTAACAAATGAATGGAAAGGAATACATGGGTCAGAAAATCAGACCAGCATCAGAAAGGATGGAGCTATAAATAGAAAATGCTTAGAACATTCAAACCTTACATGTAAAAACAAACCATTCAAAATTACGAAAATGTTGCACTTTATACACGGGCGCGCCCGCTGAAGGATTAAGGTCCTAGGAGTAGAAACTCAGTAATACATTTGAAATTTCATAAGTGTTAGACGATAAAACGTACATTGTATTACATACGATTAAATGTTTGTAGTAATAACATTTATTTAAATTTCAGGAACCTATATCTACCACAAATTACATTAATTATTTCGCAAAATATCAAACTTAACAATTTCCTTGCTTAGTTGAATAATTCTAAAACAATAGAATTTTCTTAACGAGTCGAAGTATGCTTAATTCAATGTTCAATTAATTCAAATCATTTGAGGAGTTTTGTGATAATTATACATGAAATGAAAACGGGAGAGTATTTGTGTTATCATAGTATTCTAGCAGTTTTTATTATTCCTCGAATAAATGAAGCGATTATTTTCTTGTTTGAGAATTTGTATCAAAATTTTAAAATCCTCTTTGATATCCTCATGCCCTGATAAATACGCAATTATATTCCTTTACCACTAGAAAACAGGGATAAAATGAAGCAGCTGTTCTCAATTAATACAATGAGGAAATATTGTGAAATAGAAAAACAAGATTCGAGATCAGGCGTTGCCAGTTATGTGCTCCAATAATTTGGTGTTATGCCATGATATGTTGTTAAATTTAAAACGCAGTATAACTTTGATAACTTTTCATGAGTTAGAACAAAGTAACTTACATACTAAAGAAAAATTGATTAAATATATTGGAATGAAAGTAAATATACGAAAGTAAAAGAATGAAATGATCGATTCCACAGAATCTTATATCAGTTTCGATAAAAATTTTAAAATAGGTATCAAAGTAACTCTTTCCTTTCGGATTTCTTTTTTTCTATGTGAAACGTTAAATTTCATTTATATTTCAGTCAAAACAGACTGAACCACAGAAATTCTGGTCATCAATGCTGTATTGCAATATGACGTGTTCACTTTTGACAAATTTCTACTTTACTGACCAAAAAATTCAAAATTGGGAAATCCCTGTAGAAATGGACCTGAGACATATTAATGAAAAATTCCCATAAAATGAAAAATATATGACTGCCAAAAAAACTAACATATTTTAATCATGAACCTACTAAATTAAGGCTTCAAATAGTCATACAAAAGTAAAACTGTCATAAATTACCTCGGTTGACTTCTTTCGGTATTGAGGATAAATTAATGGTAAAAAGAACAGTTCTAGCCCTGCTAGTGTAATGTTGTTTGTAGCCGGAAGAGTCGCTTGGTTTTAAATACCAGTAAGGCTAACTCCTGAGTAGCAAAACACAACCATTGCCCCCCCCCACCACAAAAAAAAGAAGAGTCAACTAAAACAGCAAAAAATCTAATTAAATGAAATATACATAAAGAATGTATCTTCCAGCAGTACAGTTCTCTCCTCTTACTAAATATCATTTCCCTGACGAAGTTAACAAAAAAGTCCGAATTTATTTATTCGCTTTAATTATTTTCGTCGGGGGAAACATATCAATAAGAAAAAAAAATTAGAGTAGAATAACTGTTTTAGACGAATATTTCATCTTTTATTTACAAGTTCTTATAATTGAATTCGAACTTCTGCGAGCTCATTCTGTGTTTCTCTCCAGTTTTGGTTTGATAAATATCGATTTTTCTTCTTCTTTTCCAATAACTATGAATATTTTCCTCACGAGAAAAATAAAAACATCCAGCGGCTTCATTGGTCTTCTATTCCTTTTTTTTCTTATTTGAAATGTTCTGAAAAAAAAAACTCAGCTGCGACAGACCGAAAATAAAAATCGACAAAATAAAATGTGAAATTCATATCGTGTCATCTTTCTTTATTTTGATTGGGCGACAGCATATTTCAGCAAATTCAGCTGAAAAGAAAGAGATAAAAAATTCACTGATTATCAATTTACAGTACGCTAGATTTCACTCTCAGCTGTCGAAGATCTAAAAGTGGAAATTTTATGGTTTTCTTATCGATTCGACCAATGAGATAAATGATGCAACTTATCTTGGACACAGTAAGGACAACGAAAATGTTCCGAAACATCTAATATTAAATTATTTCCAGGTGCGTAACATTACTTTCGAGATCAAACATCGTGAACTCAATGCAATTAAACATAAATATTGCCTACAAGAAGTTCGTACAAAACAATTGAAGTAGACATAAGTCCAAAATCCACATTGTACATGTTCCGTACCGAAACATCTAACACTCTACACTGGTTCCAGAAATAACTGTCCTATTGTGTCTTTCACTTCAGATGAAATGCTCATATTTGTCTAGTACATTGTGTAAGTTCTTCTGGCAAAGGAAAGGAGCGTAAGTGTGGAAAAAATGACGACGAGTGATCACGTGGGTTTGGGGCCCTCATAGCCCCATTGTGAAGCGTGGGCTTTCAGAATTCAAAACTATGTAGCGTACAATATATCTATTAATAACTCCGTAAGTTTAGCCAGTACTAATGAAGTTTTAGGTTTATTAAAATAATTTTATTTACTCTTAAATAGGATATTAGTCTTATAAGCAACAAAGTTAGTCGATTTAGCTTAGTTTCTTTGAGAGATTCTAATATTAATTACGTAACTAGCCTAAGTAATTTAATATACGTCATTTTATATAGCAACTGAACTGACCCACGGGGATCCTACAAGAGTTACATCTTAGTGACCTACAACTAATGTGAAGTACATGCTCGGGAAAGTCAACATTCGATGTAATGTTAATAAGAATAATTCTGCTCTGTGATTTGGCTATCGCATACAATCTTGTCGTACGGTGCAATGGTTCATTTGGATTTGTAACAATACTTTTTTTGCTAGAAATTAGATTTAAGAAGCATTTTTTCACTTCGTTTCTTTTTTAGTTGATCAAATTCCCTACATCATTTAAGAATAACTACATAAACATCCTTTACATATATCCCAAATATAACGACACACAATTACATCATATCACAAATATAACGACGAAGCCAACAAGTCATCGGTGATCGATCTATCAATCGTTAGGAGTTTTCGATCGATCGAACCCACTTAAGGATTTTCGCCTTGGTTTTTCCTACCGGTTATGCCAACAGAAAAACCGGTTATGCCAACATAGGCAAACGCCTAATTCGTCTCTCAAATATTCCTGTTCTACCAAAATTCCTAACATTTAAAAACCTTTAGACCATTTTTTAAAAATTCTGATCCCCATTTAAGTTCTTAGGTTTCAAATCTCAATCTGGCCCTGTATTGTTCATAATTATTCTTTCACTAGACATTTTTTGCAACGTATATAGGCAACTTTCAAGCAACATAACAATTTAAGTGCGTAATTGATAACTATAGTGCCTATCACTGATATGTCATTTGGTACATTTTAGAATTTAAAAGGTAACAAAGTGCAAAAATATTATATATTAGTTTTTTTTTTAAAAATTTCGATGAAAATGCAGCAGTTATTTCTTTTAGAAAATTAAATTATAGCATTAAAAAAAACTAATGATGTAAAAGTTGTCATATAAATTAAATTACATATATTTTATTGATCGATTTTTATGTCCATTTATCTTGAAAGTTTAACTTATATATTTGCTTATAATTAGAGGATAAACAGGATTTTTAAAAAATAATGTTTAATTGTCCACTGGTGGATAGCAAAGTCAATCACAGCTTTATATAAGTTGAATTTTCCCTTGAAATATAGTTTTTTATTTTAGCTAAATTGTGCAAATGACAGAAAATGTAATAATTATGAAATATGCAAACGTGAGATGCTCTTCACACACACACTTAACTGCTCATCCAGACACAATAAATAGTACGTAAATTTCTTATTGCCGTTTTCAGATAATTGATTCAAAGGATAATCATGTAAATAATTCTGACTTTGGGAGTCAGTATAAAACTGCTACTTATCAAATTTCGTGATCTGAGCTCATATATTACACTGTAACTTTCATTCTTTAAATAAACACAAAACACTAATTTGCCGAAATGAAATCCTGCTTGAGTCAAACTCGTGTTAAATAAACATTATTTCCCTAGCTTGTTCGTAAAAGTGAAGTTCATTAACCTTACGTCACGTGATTTCGCAATTTCTTACATTTGACCGTAGGTCCAAATCTATGTCTCAGTGCATCACCTTAGTCATTTCTCCGAAAAACTCTCATCCTGAGATCGTAGCAGAATATTACACTTTATTTTCCAAACAACACAAGGCATGGCCCTCATTTCTAAAATACAGCAAACGCTGATTTGTTTTAAAGTTTACAGTGTCTACCATTCCAGAGAATTTACATAAATAACACAAAGTTCCGTTTCATTTCTCACGTGCAGACACAGAATCTGTCGCTGCCAGAACGAATTTGGCCGTGTTACAAGTATTTCTTCCCCAAATTACTCGGTCATTACCTTCTTCTTAAGAATAGCTTCGCATGGATACCTTACAATCTGCTTCGAGAGTCAACGGCGTTTTAGTTTTTAAATATAATAATTCAAAGTACAGTTAAAGATTTACAAAGTCGTTTTGTCACATATTTTTAAAGCTGTTTAAAAGAAAAAAAAATGTATATTTAACATGGGGCTCGTATAATTAGTGAATCAAGTATAATACAGAATCACTTTACATAAATGTTATGACACCTTCAGTTAAGCTAGTGAATCTTGCAATAGATAGCACCATTTCAATTTCTATTATCTATCTATAGAAAACAGTTCCGTAACTGACTGATTGACTGACTGACATTCAACGCACAGATAAAATCGCTGGACCTAAAGGGCTGAAATTTTGCATGGAGATTTTTCTTATAGTGTAGGGGTGCACTAAGAGCGATTTTCGTAAAATTCTTAGATTTTTTTAAAATAAATTTTTAAGCTGTTTTTGAAATTTTCTTTAAAGTTTGCATTTAAAATAATTATCCGAGGGTTATAAAATTTATATCACGAGAAAGATCATAAAACTTCCTTTAAAATTAAATCTTTTTCGAATCTTTACCTCCATTTTCTGATTTTTGGTGAATTTTTAAAGATTAATTTTCAGAATTTAATTTATTAAATGCTGATCACGTGTTTTCTTTTCTTTCTGTGATACTTTAAACTAATTTTGCGTCACGTGCATAACAATGAAATAGACAAAAAAAATTTCTTGCTAATGCGGCAGACGATTGGACATTATCCAAAAAAATATTAACATCCAGTAAAAGAAATGTTCCTCAAACTGTACTATATTAACTCTACAATATTCTTTAGTATGTTCTATAAGATTGAATTTGAATATTTTCTTCTATATTATTTTGTCTATAAAAATATCCGGTACGATTTTTTTATAAATATATTTTTTCGTTTTTTTTTTTTTACATCAATTGCATACATTGATCGTTGCGTTTATTATAAATATATATATATATATATACATATTTTTCGCATTAATTACATACATTGACCGTTATATTTAATTTGAATATACTCCGTAACGAAGTACGGGTTTTCAGCTAGTATTATAACATAAATAACTTTCTTTATTTATGTCTTTCATACACCAAAAATGGGAAGAGTATTGCCATATTTGTCGGAATGGGGTATCCCTGAACCAGGAACGTAATAGTAAGCCCAGAGAACTCTTTCCGAAATCTGGGTCTTTCATATATAATCTCAGTATATAAATCAAAAATGGACCAAGTCCCACACTAACTCACCCCCACTTTTCCTCGAGAAGTTTGTTCCTTTTTGTTCTTTGCCTACCCTTAAATATGTAGAGGCAATATAAAACTATTTTTGCTAAAGTTAAAATATAGAAAAGAAGATACTTATTCATTAGTACTTCTGAAGAATGAATATTTGGCGCCTTCTCAGGTTTAGTTTGATTTTTAGTGAATGCCTGATAAAAAGGTATCATCTACTGAATAAACTACAAAATTCAATGCTATCTAATTAGGTGAAAAACTGCCACAGAAAGTTGTATAAAATATCACAGATGGCTGGTCGGAACTACATTTATAATCAATCGTCTTACAGAGTGTGTTTATTTTTAACTCCCAAACGGTACAGTGGAGGACAGATCCGACCCAAGGGTGTGTCTTCCCCCCTCCCGTACTCTCCCCTCTCATTGCAAGAGATCGAGTTGACAAGGAACCCTACCAGATAGACCTACTAGACCACCCTACTAGATATAGGAATAAGTAAATACGAGAGTCTTTGTTGAAAAACATTATTCATGATCACAAGTCACTTTAATTTTTTCATTTTAGATTTTTAAATTTTTTATTTCGATTTTGAAAGCCAAAAATATCAGTATATATTATTTTTTACATTTTTGTGCTCGGAAAGTTGGTTTCACTAACTTCAAAAACTAGGTAGACTAAATTATACATTAGACCTAATATATACAACATTCTATATAAATGCCAAAGAGATTTCTTTTGTTTAGCAAAATTACAGTTCGTTGGTCATTTTTTCTACAAAAAGGGTTTTATTTCATGTAAAATATTATCAAAAAATGTCATTATAAAACAAAGCGTTTATTGTGTACTTATTTCTACCAAAAACCTCATCAAAAAAGAGATCGGGTCCGATCCGACCCGACCGTACCATCTATTTCGTCTCAAACCAATATAGTGTTTGAGAGTTATTTATTGTGAGATAAATTGAGAAATATTATTATAGAAAATTAAGTTACTATAATTGAAATTATAAAAATAAAAATTATTGTAATATTGTTTCATAAAATTATTCTTGATATAATGAAAATCTCTCTAATTGTATTAATTGTTGGGGGAGCTGAAATATTTACGGCTATAAATATGAATCATCAAAATGTAGTATTAGGAGAGATTGTAATTAGTCCTTTAAAGGATGAAATGTTTCGTGAATGATATTTAAAATATAAATCATTTGTTAGAAAAAAAAGTGCTGAAGATGATAATCCGTGTGCTACTATTATTAATAATGCTCCTATTAAACCGGTATAATTTATAGAGAATATTCCTATTAAAACGAATCTTATATGAGCTACTGAAGAATAAGCAATTAAAGATTTTAGATATTTTTGTCGAATACAGTTTAGTCTTGTAGATATAGCTCCAATTAATCTAATTCTAATAATTCAACCATTTAATTTATTGATTTTGAAATACATAAAGGCAATAAACGAATTAATCCATAATCTTCTAATTTTAATAATACAGCTGCTAAAACTATTGAACCTTCTAAAGGAGCTTCCACATGAGCTTTTGGTAATCATAAATGGAATATAAATATAGGTATTTTTGCTAAAAAGGCTAATGTAAATAATAAAATTATATTAAGTTTTATGAAGTGTTTGAAACCACGAAAATCTCCGGGCGAGGATGGTATCTTTGCAGAATTTCTTTTACATTTGGGCCCTCGTGCCTGTGAAACCATCTTAAAACTATTCAATTTAATCTGGTACACGGGAAGAATTCCCTCTCAATGGTATAAATCTACTATTATTCCTATACATAAAAAAGATTCAGATCCAGGCCTTGTGAGTAATTACAGACCTATTTCCCTAACAAGCATTCTTTGCAAGGCCATGGAGAGAATCATCATGAGTAGATTGAACTGGTACCTGGAATCCGAAGGGATCCTAGAAGATGAACAGGCTGGCTTTAGGAAATTTAGGTCTACCAGCCAGCATGTTTCATTACTTAGTCAAAATATAAAGGATGCTTTGGATAAGAGGCAAATTCTCTCCGCTGTCTTCATTGACCTAAAGTCTGCTTACGATCTTGTATGGAGAGAGGGCCTACTTGCGAAGTTATCAAACATCGGCATACACTCTAATATGCTTGGATGGTTTAACGGATTTCTGAAAACCCGATTATGTAGAGTCCGGTACAACTATTGCCTTTCAAGATACAGAGCACTCAAAACTGGCTTACCGCAGGGTGCAGTCTCTAGTTGCACACTTTTTAACATCTACATTAATGATCTGGTAAGTGAATTGAAAAAGATTGACGGGTTACGGTGTCTGCTATATGCTGATGACTTAGTCATCTGGACTACTTCTCCTAAGAACAAAGCTAATGTGATCATTGAAAGTTCTTTGGGAAAGGCCTTGTTAGTTATTGAAAAATGGACAGAATTGAATAATATGAAAGTTAACCTCGATAAGACATTTGTAGAGTCTTTTTCCCTCACGCATCAACCTTTCCATCCACAAATTTACTACAAAGGCCGTCAGATTCCATCGTCTGATGGATTTAAATACTTAGGTGTAATTTTCGATAGAAAACTTACATGGAGGTCTCATGTGGCGGACATCATCCGACGTGCTATGAAAAGACTTAATCTCTTAAAAATATTAGCGGGTTCTAAATGGGGCTGTTCAAGAGCCACTTTGAATTTTACATACAAAACGTATATTTTACCTATTCTTGTTTACTGTTGCGAGCCGCTGATTACAGGATCAGAGCAAGTTTTTCATCTTTGTGAGATTTTTCAAAATCAGGCTCTGCGATTGATTACGGGGGCAGTGAAGACAACACCCATTGACTGTATGCTGCTCAGCACTGATAACAGGCCTTTCAAGATAATTATTCAAGAAAGAGCCCTTCTCCTCTGGGAGAGAATACTTAGAATCCCTGGGTGTTTGTCCCTGTGGAACCAGGACTCTCTAAACTGTGGGAGAAACTTGAAAACACAGAGTGGTTTTTGCCAGGGAGTTGCTGATATTAGATCTAAGCTAGATTTGAATTTCGAGGTTGAACATTTCTCTCCCCCCATCAGCCCTATTGTTGATAAGAAATTTTCTATCCACCTAGAACTGATCAAGGATGTTTCTAAAGCGGAGACTAGTGACATAGTGCTAAGAACTCTCGCTCTCGAGACAATGGAATCATTTTACCCTGAGGAGGAATGGTTAAGAATATATACTGACGGTTCCAGAGTGAGCGGTTGTGTTAACGCCGGTGCTGGTGTTTACTGTGAACTTTTTTGCCTTTATACTCCCGTCGGTATCCATAGCTCAGCTTTCGATGGTGAGATCGCGGCCATCTTCCAGGCCCTGTCACAACTACGGCCTCGTCTGGACTCCTTTTCGAAAGTTGTATTACTATCGGATTCAAAGGCCGCACTTCAAGCAATTGACGCACCCAGCCACTCCCGAACTTTAACCATCGATAATTGCTTAAATCTCCTCAACTGGCTTGCCAGTAATAATAAGACAGTAGTTCTCCAGTGGATTCCGGCCCACTGCGGAATCCAGGGAAATGAGGCGGCTGACTTCTTGGCAAAGAAGGGGGCCTCTGTCCTTCAGAGAACTAATCCGAGACTTCCTTTTAATAGTATCAAATGTCTAATAAAGAACATCTTCAGGGATTCTTTTCGCGAAGAACTCAAAAATCGCAACTTTAATAAACCATGGCTAAATCAGATTCTTAATGTCCCTCAGTGGCCTAGGATGAAATCTGTCGCCATGTTTCGTCTGATATCTGGCCATGACTGCCTGCGTAAACATCTATGTCGTATCAACGTCGTTCCTGACCCTCTTTGTACCTTGTGTGATCTTCAAGAGGAAATGGACTTGCCTCACCTGTACAGATGTCCTGCTCTTCCTCGGACATCAATCTGGGAACGCTACTGGATTGCTCGCTTTCATTTATAGATTTATTGTTGTCATTTTGATGTTCAATTGTCTTTTAATGTGCCATTGGAAATAAAAAAAAAAATATTAAGTTTTATTGTTAAAATGTAAGATATTAAAAATGATTGGCTATATTTAATTAAAATAGTATTGATAAGTAAAGGTAATGATGCTGAAATGGTATAAATTATTAAATAAATTCTTGCTTGTAATCGTTCAGGTTGTTTTCCTGATTTTATAATAAGTATTATTGTGGGAATTAAAACCAATTCAAATATAATATAAAACATAATTTTATTTATTATAGAGAATGCAATAACAAGAATAATAAAAATAGGTATAATTGTTTTAGCGGTTTCTTTTACGCTAGATGTGGATAATATAATTAATAAGGTTCTAATTAAGGTTAAAATAATTAATGCAATTGAAAATTTATCATTTTGCAAAACGTAATTTATAATCATTTTGCAGAACTAGATTTTTAATCCTTTTACAGAATTATATTTTTAGTCATTTTACAGAGCTACATTTTTAATCATTTTACAAAACTGCGTTTTTAATCATTTTACAGAATTACATTTTTAATCCTTTTACAGAACTTAAAATTTTCCAATCTTTTTAAAAGACTGGAACATTTTAAGTTCGGCCAAAACGTAAATCGGCCAAAAAAGCCATCAAAAACACTATGTTAAATTCATACTTCTCAAAATAATGAATAACACGTGATTCTGATTCTGCAGTTACAATATTGCGAATAAACTGAAATATTCAGCTGAATTATCTCAAAATAAATCTCCAAATCGGTGTAATATGTAATATCATAACATGTAAATAGTGGTAGCTCAGTGAGTGACGGGAGATTTAGTTGCATATTTTTTTCTTTATGCGTGGTTGCAGATTGCATTTAATTCATAAGTAAACAACCCGGCAATACTATTAGAAGCAGACCATATCTTGGCAAATATCAATGCAGAATAATTACCGTATTACATGCTCGATTAAAACATTAGAGAGTAGCTATGACATTATTGATTGTCTTAAGCAAGTTAAACCAAGAAAAGGTGCAATAGAAGATTTTAACATATATTAGATAATATTCCTTTGAAAGAGATTTTTCTCATTCCTTCACAGCCCTATAATACATATTTATTACCTAAGGAATTTAATCTTTTATTAAATAAAAAGTTGGAATGTAAAATTTGACTATTCCGAACAATGGTTAAAATCGCCCGTATTAAGCTGTAAAGGGTTATATCACTGACACTTAAAGATTGGTTAAAACCACACGTATTAAGTTGTGAAGGGTTTGTATTACTAAAAAGTTATAATTTTAATTTTATATACTTCCTTTCTTACATTCTCTCTAATTCACCTTCCGATGCAACGGAGGACGAGATGAAAAGTATAATCATAATCGTAATCGAAATATTGGTACTCTAATTTGCTGTCAATGTAGTACGTATAATTAGAGGCATTTTCCAAAAGAAGCAGAGTAATAGCATAGCTTTGAATATAGTGTGCGTTTCTTCAAACATTGTGACCAACAAAAATGGAATATTTCCTGGGTTATTGTTAAAAAGAACATAGGAATTTTGTTAAAGACGGCCAAGTACACAAACTGAAACTCCACTGGTCGGCCACCCCTCTAAACGGCCATATTTTGTTCAGAGCCAACTGGAGACTCTATAGAGACAGTGTTATGGAAGAAACCTATTTTCGAAGTCCACCCCTCAAAACGGCCACTTTTTTTCGGAACCATAACTAGCCTCCATAGATAAGTTCCACTGATTATTTTCACTTATATCTCAATGATTTTCCACTACAAATAAATCATTATCTTAAAATTACTGAACATATTAAAAATGCTAGAATATTAAAATTTAAAAAAAATTCAAATATAAAATTAAGGAATTTTTTCGTTCTTGATATACCTCCTGCACTCTACTTGGATATTTTTTTTTCCAATTTTGGGCTTCGGAAAAGCATAAAATTAATTTGTCTTGAGGATTTTTCCAATTTAAAGTCATCTAAAAAAAAAAAATTCATCAAAGTATTTTTTGTGTTAGGGAAAATATTTCCAGAATTTTTATTCTTAAATTTAAAAAAACCTGAAGAAAGGAAAATGAGACAAATGATTACTGCACAAAAAAAAATTGAGAGATACCTTGCAAGGAAAGCCAGAAATATCCTTTCAAAGGCGGTAAACGATAAAAAATAATTTTCCCATATAAGATACACATCGGTACGTATAAAGAGATGAAGTTTAAAATGCTGTATCTAGCAATGTGATTTGTAGATGTGATTTGTGTGTTATTTGATTTTAAAAGTTTCATATTATGTTTTAAGACAAAAATATAATTGTGCATTTTTTGAGAGGGGGGGGGGGGTTTCACCACAAAACACATAAAGTATTGTAAGTGAATAAGCCAATTCTGACGGATCAAGTAACGGCGAAGAATGCGTAATTCGTAATTATCATCACGTAAGTCTAGTTCAGTAATTAAGTTAATTAAGTGCAGTGTGTTTGTAGTTAATGATTATCCATGCTAGCAGGGCGAAAGAACAAACGATAATAAATGATTCGTTGTTTTTAAAGAACTTGTTCTGATAATTTCTACCTCGTATAGTCAGAGGTAGTTTCCAAGCCACAGGAATTATATTAAGTGCTGATTATATTTATTTACAAGAAATCCTAGTCCATGAAATCTTTTTTTATTCTCATTCTACTTTTTATCATCTCATCACCATTCCATAAATATAAATAGCAAACTGCACAAATACCAACATTTAAAAACTGTGTCCTTTTGAGTTTGATTTATACACTTAGAACAATCATAAATATTGTTTTGCAACCATTTTGTAAACGGTAGGCAAAAAGTGAATCGAAGACGAAAATACAACTAGAATATTATTTTAATTGTAAATCTGAACCTATTAAGTTTTTAAAATTTCCATAATTTTAAATTAAAAGTAAGGGGTTTTAACTTTTTTTCCTATAATTTCTTTTGTTTGGTTCCACATTGTTGTATATCCATTTAACCCCCCACTAGACACATTTTGAACTTGTATAAAACGTATATAGCGAACATATAAGCAATGAAATATGTTCTTGCAAACTTAGTTACGATGCTGGCTAGGATTTGACGGTTTTTCAAACCCGGTTTTAAAAAACCGGTTTTTAAAATAAATTTTTCACATTTGAAAACCGGTTTTTAAATTAAGAAAACCGGTTTAAAAGAATTCAAATTATTATGTAAAAATTAATTTTTAACTTATTTCATTTCTTGATGACCCTGAAGAAAAACTTACAAATACAAAGACACTGAAAGCTGAATTTTCATTATTTGAGGCAACGAATAAAAGAACCAAACACTTATATTTGTTATTTGATGCCCTGAAAACTATAAAACCAAGCTCAGTAGCTAGTGAACGGGTATTTTCGATTTCAGGCAATATTGTGTCCAAAATAAGAACAAGACTTAGCCACCGTTCAGTGGATATTTTATGCTTTTTAAAATCCTATTTTCTTAGGATAAATTAAAACTAGTGAAATAAATATAAATATTATTTGAAATTTGAAATTTTTGTTTGAGTTTTCGTTATTTTGTGTAAGTAATGTATAATCCTTAAAATTTTTTTTTTTTACTTTTATTTCGTTTTTTGCTATTTTATATAAATTAAATAAAATATTTTTCCCTATTCTATTTTTTTTTTTGACAAAAATTCGAAAACCGGCTAAAACCGGTTTTTTGAAAATCTGGAATTCGAAAACCGGTTTCTCAAAAAGTAGGTTTTTGTATAAACCCTAATGCTGCCTAGTTGGAAAATTGAATCTTTTTCGCCTCATAATGCTCCTCGTGTTTAAAGTCAACAAAATCCAAAAAAAGGCTTTCATTATTGAACATTTTAATGCAAAATGTATAGGGACAGGTTGCAAACATCAAAGTTAATACATATCTTTTTATTCCTTTCCTACTTCAATAACTCTCGATCTCGTTCTCTTTGAGGCCGAGAACGAGGCTTCAGAGTTAATCTTCATCGAAATCAAAATGTTTATGCTAATATTCTGTCCAATTTGGACGTTTAATAGATAGCGCGTTGACTTGATGAGAGCACTCGCATCGCAGTTGCTGGCGAGTGGGTGCTTCACACGCAGTCTAGTGTTTTCCCAAGGGAGAGTTATACTGAGAGTACTTGTATGGGATACGCAGTAGCTCAGAGTAGATTTAATGGTGTAAAGCAGTTTACTTAATTATTCCTAGGTTCCTACACGTCGTATGTAATATTAAAGTTTCCAAATTTAAGAGTTCAAACACCCAAGAAGATTTATTGAGCACCTTTCTTTTCAAGGTCAAATAGATTTAAGCTGCAGAAATAATACATTTTTCTGAACATCTAAAAGCAGTTCATTTTGAATCCATGTTTTTTTCCCACATGACCTATTAAATAAAATTATTTTTCAGCTAATTGAAGGTCGGACTATGGCCGAATGGCTAGGCCTCTGGCTTTCGGTACCAGAGTCTGTGGGTTCGTGGTTCACATTTGGCATGGATGTTTATAGCCTTTCGGAATCAGCTTTAAGCATTAGGTGGCGATCTAATTAGTCCTTGCGTAGCAAAAAGTTGACCATATAGCTTCAAACCAAACAAATCCCCGAACTCAAAGAATCAAACATTTTACCCGTTTACTGTGTTAGGCTACTAAAATATAAACGAGAACCTAGAATAAAAATTGGTTGTTAGTTTGCCACGGGATATTTTAGAAAAGATTATCACAGTTGGACAAAATTCTTAAATATTTACTTATTTCATGGAGTTAGTTTTGTTAAATCCATTATCCCTATACAAGGAAATGGAATTATCAGGCATTCATCTCTTGCCGTGGTATTTCCCGCCAACTCCAGAGAGTGGGTGTCAAGAATTAATTCTCCATTTCTAAATCATCCCAATATTTACATCATTAACTGCAATCGTGATTATCCAAGATTGGGATGTTTGAACCCGACAGGATCATCAGTGAGCAGATATTTAAGAGCATTAAAATGCTCCGATATTATGGAAATATGTGGAGCATTATAATCATAGACTATTTTAGGCTGTGCGTTAAGAGACCTCTGATTTTCATCAGTATTGAATGACCTTAAAAGCCATGGATGAGAAAGCTTATTCAGAGCCTATTTGTGTTATAGTACGAATTTATACGATTTTAGAGTATTTTAGTTATTCAAATGGGGTAAGATACCTTTCATGTTATTTAGGAATGTGTGTGTTTCTCGATAAACTATAAAGATAATTAATATGCTCCAGGAAAGTTAAAATGCAGATTTCTTTAACATGTGATTTATGATATTGCCGATGGCCGAGCGTTAAATATTTAAAGAAATAAAAATTAAATATTGACAGAGTTAGAGCGGATTGAGAGGAAACATCGTATTGACCATATATCGACTCACAAGTTCGGTAATCATGGCTAATAGTGAATTTATGTACTGTGGTGTTTACGTCCACACAGATCAATCGAATATATGCTTTGAAGATGTATATGGGTTTATTAAATAAACCACTAAGTAATGAAAGGAATAGCAGGGTAATTTCATACATTACATGCACCACTGTCGTTGAAGTAAAACATTATGTACTAGCCGCTGCGCGACCAGCATGGTCGCTTTTAGTTTTATATTTTCTTTTGCAAAAGAACTCAACTGAAAGTAACAAATGTAAGGAATGTTACCTGTATATATTACCTGTCATCATAAATATACGTTGTTAAGGGGTATTCTCTATAAGGCTGATTCTAAAACATTGTGATTAAAAAAATTTGAATTTCCATTACTTCAGAACAATTTCTACTACGTGAATGAGCATCTGTATTTTAATGTAAAAAAACAATTTATTTTCTATCATACTTTATTTCAATACTAGCCGCTGCGCGACCACCATGGTGGCTTTTAGTTTTATATTTTCTTTTGCAAAAGAACTCAAATGAAAGTAACATATATAAGGAATGATACCATTACCTGTCATCATAAATATACGTTGTTAAGGGGTAGTGGGAGCTCAGCCAAAAAATATATAATCATTGCTAAATGCAGTATAAGGCTGCTTCTAAAACATCGTGATTTAAAAAAGTGAATTTCCATTGCTTCAGAACAAAGTTAAAGATAAGACTGAGAAACTCAACACCAATGAATTTAAAAATTACATCCCTCTCTGTATGCACTATTTTTCAAAATTTATTTACACTTTATCATTACATCAAATAAGAAATTATTGGGGGAAAATTTTTTTCACTTAAAAAAAATGGAGTAAAAATTCATCAACTACTAAAATATAGTGTGGATTACATCACTCTCTGTATGTGCTATTGTTCACAATACATTTATCTGCACTTAATCCTATCAAATAATAAATTGTTGGGAAAAGTTCTTCGCTTATAAAAATGGAGTAAAATTTTCATCACGTACTGAAAAAAGTGTAGAAAATTAAATATCACTGGCTCTCGGTATCTATGCCGGCAACGGTTAAGCCTAACTTCGCGATCATTTATGCTCTCTTTCATGCCTCTCTCTTAATGAATTTTTTTCTTCGCTTTGTTTCTTGAGACTGTTCCCAAATTTCACTTGATCGTGCAGTTCGTTCTCGAGCATTCCTGAATTCAGTGCGTAAATCCATGTTGCCACGGGGTTGCAAATTGCTGAAGGCCGGTAATGTTTACATCTGGTAATTGCAGCCGTGCCATTCGGATTTTTTGCCGCATACATACGCGTTTTATATATATATAAAATATATGCTCATTTTAGCCAATAACATGTTAATTATACATAAAATAAAAAATATTTAGAAGGAGATACGATAATTTCAGGAAGTCGTTGGAATGAAACATAATGCAATAAAAGCTTGTTTTAGCCAATAACATATGAATTATACATAAAATTAAAATTCTCTTTATCTTACTTTTTTTTTGGGGGGGAGGAGGTCGGATTACTTCATAAAGTGACAAGACTTTCAAATAAATAAAGAATTCAACTCACCAATTAATGGGCAATTTTCAAAAAGAAAAATCTTTATCTCACCACCTAATATGTTAATCGGAATTATCAAAGTAATACGTCAAAATAACCTCCAGGTATAATTAGCCAAATCTTTGCCTGTTAACTTCTAAATAATTAATATCGTTGAATATTGCGTTTTACTACACCAAAACAGTTTTTCCCAGTGCATGCAAGCCTATCATTAAATATTCAAAAGCTAGCGTGGAAAGAAAACAAGAGGAAAATATAATTTAAATATTTTTTCCCCAAGAGATTCACACGTGTGACGTACATTTTTTTTTCCTATGTGATGTTATACCCGGGGTGGAGCTAATGAGGGCAGTTTGAAAAAACGATATTTTTTAATGCTTGAGACAGATACAAATAAAAAAACTCGTCTAATTATCACACAAAAAATTTGTGATAATTTTCGCTGGATCTTAGGGAAGGAATTTAGAAATTATGTATACGGCGAACAAAAAAGTTGAGAAAAATGTGAATTTTGGAATGAAGTTTTAAATATATGCAGCATCAGAAACTGATGCTTCATTATTTGCACCTGAAACACCATGAAGGTGTTTAGAGTTGGACAGCACTAAACACCTTTATGGAAAGGTAACAATAATACATATTCAGCTTCTTATCGAAACTGAATACTTACTTGCGACCTTGCGACTAATTATATATATATATATATATGTGTGTGTGTGTGTGTGTGTTTATTTGTTATTCTAATTTACCTTATTTCTAGAAAGTTCTTAATTTGTATATAAGAGACTTCCCTCATGCCGAGGCAGTTCATTAGTGTGATAGCATCCTTCTAATAAGCTTCTTTGACAGAACAGCGTGTTAGTTTATTCGATGTATCTCACACTTCTACGTGACAATATAATAAAATATACAGACGTACCCTCATATAAGGAAACGCGAAATGCAGTTGAACCTGTTGAATATTCTGTAGCACTCTAGCGCAAAAAGAAACACTTTTGTAATTTACTGATGATAAAATTAATTTAGAGAAAAACCTAGTTCAACAGATTTCGTTGGAACGTAAATTATTTAGAGGTTAATTTATAATAGTCAAGGTTCTGCAGAACATTTCATTAACAAAAATTCGTTTTATGGGGTCTCTCAGAGAAGAACTCAATTCGAACTTAAATCTAACTAGCTCAGTAAAATAATCTCAGTAATGTTTTGCTGAAAATCTTAAATATTTATCGAAGAGATATACCAAATATTAAACACACTCTTCTTTGGTTTATTTCTCTCGGTGCCATATCTTTGTGTGTCTACGAACTGACAATACGTATTCGCAAACTTAGTACTCCGAGACGTTTAACTGGTTTAGCAAAACGTTGAGTCGAATTCAAAACACATATATTCAATTCTTTTTAAAAGAAAAACGTAACGTTAAAAATAACAAAAATCCCCGAAACTGTCAGTACTCTAAATCTTCCCTCTAACATTATTGATTCCATTCTCTCCTTTATTTATTTGTATTTATTTTTACCTTCTTCTCACCTTTCAAAAAAAATGAGCTCTTCTTTCCTCGGATAAAACAAAGAATTTCTGACGAAATTCAAGGAAATGCGTGGGGAAGGACGTATTTTGAAAAGACACGCGTGTCGCAGAGTTCTATCATTAAAAAATGTCCGTAAACCGAGATGACTGAAAAGGGCATTTTTGTTCGTCAAAGTATGTGATAAAAACTTTTTCTCTTCCCCATTCTGTCTCAATCCGATGTTTATACTTTCACGTAGAATTTGATACATTAAAATCATCGGAATCTTTCGGCTTGGTTTGCAATATTCACAAATCAGCGGTGCAACCTTGAACTCATCTACTCAGCAATCACTATTCTTTGAAGGGGTCCGCTTCCTTTCTGTTCATTTACCTCATGTGCTAACCATAAATTCAACCTCATACACTGAGCTCTAACCTTTCGAGACTTTACAAATAATTCCCGGTGGCGAACCAGCTCAGCACGCATGCTCGAACTACAGCAGCTCTAAAGTTTGATTTACGAAACATAGCAGGAGTATAATTGTTTTCGTATATTTTAATTATCGACGACTGAGACAGAGTGACTCACTTGCCTGCTTGCTATTTAATATTGCCCTTAAAAAAGCAATAAGCGATGCAGGCATAAAGACTAGTGGCACCATTCTTCAGAGGTCCATACAGCTAGTGTCATATACAGATGACATTGATATCATAAGGAAAACAAAAGAGGCTGCTATAGAGGAGTCAATAGCTCTCGTTAGTTTCTAAAGAAATTTTACGTAAAAGATCTTTCGTAATGAAAGATCTCGGCTATGAAAACAAAGACCCTGACCCTATTAAAAGGGACTTTTTATAAAATGGAAGGTACTAGAAGAGAGATACCATGTACGCCTGATTGTAAGCAAGGAAAAGACCAAATTTAGGGTTGTAAATAACAGATCTTGTTGTGACCCCCTGAAGATAAATAGTTGAACCTTTGAAGGGGTAGAGCAATTTAACTATCAGGGTACAATTATCTCTGGTAATAATGACTTCAACCTGAAATTAGTAACATACTATAATGGCAAATAGATGCTATTTTGGTTTGAGATGTCAACTAAAATCAAAGTTGATTTCTATAAACACAAAAATTTATCTATATAAAACTTTAATAAGACCCATTATTCTTTATGGCTATGAGAATAAACTGCTAGAGTTTGAGCGAAAGATTTTACGTAAAATGTATGACGAGAAAATCATATCTGGAGAATTCGTTATAACCATGAATTATACCTTAAATATAGGTAACCAAATACTATAAGAGTAATTAAATATTATCGTATCAGATGGCTCGTCTATGTTTATAGTTTGATAGATGTTTATAGACGGCTATGTTTCATAGACATAGGCATAACTCGGCTATGAAAACAAAGACCCTGACCCTATTAAAAGGGACTTTTTATAAAATGGAAGGTACTAGAAGAGAGATACCATGTACTAGAAAGATTGATTGTGTCGAGAAAGATCTTTAGATTACTGGAATAAACCGGTGTAGATTATGGTGTCTGATCGGTCTGGATGGAGAAAACTGACTGGGAATATCTTGGCCTTTACTAGGGTGTCATACTGATGATGAATAAGAAAAAATTCCAAGCACTGTAGGCTTCAGATGTCTGTAGCCGATATTGGGAGGCAAAAGGAATATTGAATAATTGATACGTCCATCTTCCTTCTCGGTTTTACGCTTGTTGTCACTTTTACCTTTGTATGTTTCTTGTCATTTGAAATTTAAAAACACTATTCAAAAAATTGAAAATAGGATAAAATGTAGTTATAAGTCCTCACAAGGAAACAATATTAAAACGTAAATAAGATTTTTAAAAAAGATCATCCAAACAATACTGTCCTCAGGTAAAATACGTTAACGATGAATAGAACCCGAAGACAAAAGCATCAGAACAGTGATAGATTAAGGAAAGGAACCTGTATAGTGAGCTTAACCGTGGTTGGAGACTCGGTGGTAAAAACTTTATACAAAAGGGAAGGACGCAAAAATCCATTAAAAATGAACACGCATTCTTTCAGGGGAAATGAAGTGCTAAGCAATACAAAAATGCGATTTAAAAAGGAAAACTGCGGGAGCCAGATTAAAAAAGAAGAAACAGAAAATATAAAGAAACTAAGGGGAATAACGAACATTTAAAACTTAAAAAAGAGTAAAATTGACAAAAACACATCGTATAGCATTTTCTCGTGTGTTTAATGAGGCGAAAAATTATCAGACCGTTATTAAAATCCGAAGTGTTTCAATAAACAGCTAAATTTTAAAAATGTAGTAGTTTTTAAAATATTTTAAATTTTTCAGAACCAAATTTTTTACGAGAATTAAATTATTCATGTATGTCACTACAACATTAAAACTGTTTTTGAAACTAAGAAATTGAACAAAAAGGTTTTGAAAAAACAGCGCATTCCACTTTAAGGTAATTTTTAAAAGAAATAAGTAGAATTCAATAATATGCATTTCCTGATATGTGATTATTCAACCGTTAAAGAAAAATATCCTCTTAACACAAAAAAGGATAGCCATATTGAAAGCATAAGTAAAATATATGCTTTGCGTGTGAGCATGTGTGATAGTCCCTGTAAAAACATATTCAACTCCCACAGAACGGTAAGAAATTAATACAAACTACTTTCAAGTTAAAAAAAAAAAAATCTTTCCCGTTAATTTCAAAACCTGCGGTTTACGATAACTTAACCACTTTAGACAAGTATACAACAAGTATATATTTTGACTTTTTTTCTGACCTCACAATAATTTGTACACTTTGCATGATGAACTACAAATTAAAGACAGTCTTAAATTAAAATTACCGTATTCCATAAAGAAACAATCATTTGATATAAAAGAATCAAATCTAAAGTGTAATGCTTAAGGGGAAAAAAGATTAACAATTGATAATCGATAAGAGAAGCACGAATCGATAAAAATTGCCTTATAAGTTTTCCAATACACTTCCACCAATTCCAGGAAAAAGAGATTACAGAAAATAACAGAAGACTTTTAAAAAATATCAATATGTTAGAGTAGAATTTTTTCCTCCAATTTCAGGGAAATTGTTTTGAAAGCTTTAAAATTGTACTCGTGTTTAGAACCACTTATTTCTGTTAAGTATAAATAGTAATACACCTCAATATAATAAGTCAATATTATACCTTTAATTTTTTATCTCTGAGGACAACGGATGCTTTAACGGGGGAAACAGGTGTTAAGGTATCATGTTTACAGTTATATGATGTTTAATAATACAAATTTCTTGTATTTATATCAGTAAACGTTAATAGAAAATTTCTGAAGAAAAGTATCAACATAAAAAAATTTACCTACATATTAAAAAGACCAGATCGAATATTCTATATATTTTAATCACCAAAACACGTGATATATAAAAGAAAGAGAAATAAAAGGGTTTTTATAGCAGAATGCATGAGTTTGAAAAACTATATCCAAGTCTGACTAATACGTGGCGAATTAAACCTGGAGATTTCCTGCGCATTTGTGTATGTTTGTGTGTGTCAAAAATCCATAGTTGTTTATTAATAATTTATTTGTTGTTTATTTATTAATAATTTATAATATTTATTAACAATTTATTTTATATATTTCAAAAGAGGAACACAATTTAAAACAATTGAATAAAAAAGAAAAAAAAGAATAGAAAACGAGAAAAGAGGGGGGGAGACAAAAGTTAACTTAAGTCTTGATAAATATAAACACTGTAATCAATAAATAAACCTTAAAATATCAATTAGTTGATTCACCATAAATTTAAGTCATGAACTATCTGAATTTTAAACGACATATCAAAGGAAAAATATTTCATCCAAATAAATGTCATATATAATTAAATACCTGATGCCCAGATTTATATAAATTGCTTTATTATATAAAATAGCCAAATACTTCATGAAATTCCCAAAGGTAATCATATAGTGTTTACCTTTATTAACATTAGAAAGACAACTGTTTAAACCAACGAGTTTACTGAAAGTCAAGTGTTTTCGATAACTTCAGATTAATAAATAATAAACATTGAAGCATAGCCAGAATAATTTTACAGATAAAGGGAAAAAAATAACTCATTAAACGAAGTTTAAGTAAGACTGAAGAAAAATAAGTTTATTCACATCATTTCGAACCGCATTATATGACGCTGAATACAAAAATCAATATTCCAGACGACATTTGTTGGCTTTATGCTATTATTTCTTACTGCTAGCATCTGGAATTTAATTACAAAACAATTCAAAGCATTCTTACCTTTAATAATACAATATTAATTCGCCTAACAATGGTTTTCTGTTCATCTCACTACCCTTTTTGTGACATAAATAGACAAAGTATAAATCTCTATCCGTACACAGCGAGAATCGTGTATCCTTCCCCGAAAATTCAGTAAATCCCCCGGTTCCCTCAAATCAAGTAGGAATCTGCGAGCACTACAAATGACTACAAATTCAACCACCATTGCATAACCAAGATTGTTGTTTTCAGAAACAGGGATCTGCGGTGACGTAAATAGCCACAGATTGCCTCCTTGATTAGCCTTAATTAAGGCTCCGAGACGGAAATGCGGAAAGGAAGTGGGTTACATGCGTTTCTCCGATTGTCATAATTAATTGTATCATTCGAATTGTTTTTATTTGTGCTGTGGTAAAACTAATTAATTAATTTCATCGCTACAGGACAGAAATATCAAGCTAGCGATGCATAATCCTTTTAGAGCTGATTTCATACATTAAATGCTTCAAGACATGCTTAGTGGAGCATTTTATAATGTCTCCTAATTTCGTTCATTGTAGGACAGACAGATCACACTTGAATTTACCTAATTATAACGTGGTTAGAGAATTTTTTATATATACCACAAAAATTGCTTTTTCCAGTGGGCATGATACTTTTATTAATGAGCTAATGCCTCTGACTTCATTTTAAACCAGATCCAACTTTTCCTGAATAACTGACTGTATAACAGTACATTTAAGTTCACTAAATCGGAAGAAATAATGGCTATGAAATAATGTTTCTTATTTCTTGAAACTGAAAGACTTTTTGGGGTACCGTAATTTTCAGACCATAAGACGCTTTTTACATAAAAAATTGCCTTGAAATTGTGGTGCGTCTTATAGCCCGAAGGTAACATTAAAATAAAATGAAAATTTTATTATATATATTTATTATATATATTATAAATATTTTTCTTTATTAAGGGGGTCCAAAACACAAAATTCTTCAAATTTTTTTAAAAAAACATTTATTGCGTTAAAAAATTCCGTGTTTTTTTTCCACTTAAAACAACGTTTAAATCATGTTTATATATCAACAAAAGATATTAATTATTACGATTTTTTATGCAACGTTCTAATAGCAGCCAATCTTTGTTTAAACCTGCGTTAAATCTTTGTTTAAATGCGTTTTTCTTCATGATGGGTTTTTTCCCCATTTATCGTCTTTAAATTATTATAAGTCAAGAACCGTTAAAGATAAATGGTTCAAACATGGAACATGTCTTTTTTAATTATTTTACTTTAATTTTGATTCACCAAATTTGAAAAAAATATTTACTTTTGAAAATATGATATTTTTAAAAATAAGTTACATCATTTTTTTAAAATTTTCCCTTTAAATATGTTTATTTTTTTTAAAATTATTATTTTAAAAAACACTGATTAAAAAAATTAAGTGAAAAAATTTTGAAATTCGACAAATAATATTTCGAGTTATAACTATTTTAATATTAAAAATATGGGAGTAATATCAATTAAAAAAAATTTTTAACTTTATGAGAAGGTTTTTTTTATGTGATTTCGTTTACGAATTATATGGTTAACTATCACAAAAAAAATTCAAAATTTTAATTCAATAAATAAAAAAAAATTTAAATGTCTGCTGGCCCCCCCCCCCTTTAGTAAGAAATTGAAAATATCTGTATACACCTAACAAAAAAAAATATTCTTTTCTAAAAATCCTCCCATAAATTTGAGGTGCTTCTTATCGTCTGATATGCCTTATGGTCCGAAATATACGGTAATTCTTGTAAAATTATCAGATATTCTGTTTTAGTGTGAGCTACGAATTTTATAAAATATCAAAATTTTATAAATTTTTATTCGGTCTTTTCATCGAATTTTACCAACCTCTACTCTTTATCGATTCATTTTATATAAGATTACGTTTATATAAAATAAAATTCAGGTAGATACCTAAAATGAATATTCTATTTTTCATCGGGATTAAGGTTGTTTGCGCTCTGAAGTTGTTACAGTTAGGATAAAGCTTGGTCAAAATTTAGTGAAATCCGTCTTTTTATCCAGTATTGTAAGGTCAGCTAAAACATGGAGGATAAAATGTAGAGTTCATTTTATACGCAACTGCAAGGGCACAGAAATAAATATATAACGACGGATAACGCATAAATGAAAGTTTAACTGATCTTGATTATATATATATATATATATATGTGTGTGTGTGTGTGTGTGTGTGTGTGTGTGTGTGTGCGTAATGAAATAAGATCAGATTACAGAATCTTTAGCATAAGAACTTTATTTCCGAGTGGCTAACATGCATCTTAACTAATGGAAAGCCAGCACCCAAGTGACTCCCGGGTTGCGTATAGAGGTATCGGCGGTTAAAGAATTTGCTGAGCAAAGATGTTTCTTGCAAGCTGCATCAGTTGTGCAGGACGATAGCCTTAGTTGGGCATAGGAAAGGGGTCGGATGATTTCGTGGCTTCCCAGGGATTGCTGACGCTATGAAAAATATTCCTGGGTTCGTGAAAACAGAATTTGGTGATGCCATGGATGGGAAGGAAAGAAAATTTATAGGGGATCAACTTAAATTCTATATCTTTCATATATATATATATATATATATATATATATATATATATATATATATATATATATATATATATATACGCTAAAATATTTTAAAATTAAGGTGACATAGCGATATATAATACATAAATAAAAAGTTCTACTGACTAAAAATCATTTTAAAGTTTTTCTTAGTAAAATCATAAGTAAATTAAGACATAAACCACTTAATATATTAAGGCTGCTACGTACTAACCCTACTGGATTCCCTCCCCTCAATGTTAACCTATGGAGAAAATTTGTCTACTATTTACACCTACATAACTGCTGATAATCAACTAAAAATGGCCTTATCAGATAGCCTGGACTTTTCTGCACCTTGCAAAAGGATTCATTTTATAAATTTCGTCCACCAAAGGAATTGAGGAGCGTTTAAAACATACTATATCAGATCGTTTCAAAGATTAATTTAAATTTTAAAATATATTTCGCATCTTTTTAAAACGAAAAATGCCTCAAGAGGGAAAAATTCTTTCTCTATTACGGAGTGCATGTAAAAAAATTTCAGGTAGTGTCTTCTAACGAAATTACCGCGGTTATTGACGCAGGATTACTTATCATTGCTTACCTCTTTTGTGTATATATATATATATATATATATATATATATATATAAGAGCTTGTCTGTTTGTTTGTCCGCTATAGAATCATAAGACTGTTTCACCCACCGGGACCAAATTCGGCACAGTTAATGTTTTGGACCCGAGAAACTTAAATCAGGAAAAACGAAATTTGGAGCTCAATTAGTTTCTTTTAAATTAATTTTTTTATGTTTTTTGTGCCCGATAGAGGTCCGTGTACCCTCTGTGGATTTTCTTCAACCAGCTGCGTTAAGAGGGGTGGTTTGAGGATGACGGAGGGGGGGGGGGTTGTCAAATTCCAATGCGCGGGAGAAAGAGGGTTGGGCTCTGGCTCCCCAGATAAACACAACTTTCCTGGCTCTGCTATGTGTTGCAGTAATGGGAAAGTACAATTGCCTACAATTCAAGAACAACCCGAGCCTTTGAGAACATTACTCACAGGTAATACGTGTGATTCAAAATTTCAAAAATTCAATTTCAACATTTTTTTACAAAACATACAAGCTTAAGTAAAAGGATTCATGGGGAATCTAGCCTTAGTTTGATTGAATAAAGGGGATAACGCATATTGCACTTTACCCCTTGGGTGAAATGCAAAAAAAGTGCGTTTTTAAGGGAAAAATAAATAATAAAGGCAAATGTAAATTATAAAACTTATTTCTTATTAAACAGTGGATCAAAAAAATCTAATTAAATCTAATTGAACAGTATCTAACAAATATAATTTAACAGTAAACTTATTCAATCCAAATGTGCGAATCACGCAACAAGGTGTTATTAATTCTCAATAAAATCAGAAGAAGGTCCGCAGACTCAAAGTTTCTTTCTTTCTTATTGTTTGTATATCATTTCAGTAGAAACGAGCTAAGCGCATTCTGTCTGGCCAGATGAACATGAAGAGCGGCAGTGCAGCCCAGTATTTTTTTGATGGAATGCATGAAATATTTTATATCTATATATCTACCCGGGCAACAATGCTATAGTTAGTGTGTGTGTGTGTGTGTGTGTGTGCGTGTGTGCGTGTGTGTGTGTGTGCGTGTGTGCGTGTGTGTGTGTGTGTGTGAGAGAGAGAGAGAGAGAGAGAGAATTTTGACGCATTTTCATACTTTTCAGTTTAACAGTTTACTACTTGTCCAAGCGATACAGTATGGGTTTGACTCGCTGCCAAAATTATAAGTTGCGAGGTACAGACGGACGGTTTTAGCGTCTGAAATTTTCCTTTCGGGAGGACCGTTATGGAGGAACGTAATCCTACGTTAAAAAAATAAAACTATAAAAGTCGACAATCCTTGGACACATTTTTTCCCATAGGTTTACACTGAGGTCAGTGAATCCAATTGGGTTAGTACACAGCAGCCTTAATTTTCTAAGCTATATTACAGAAATTAATTCATTTAAACAACACTGAGATTGTAAGGTGGTTAGAGAGCTACTTCCACGTGGGCCAGGAATCCGCCTTAACACCGGCTAATGAGGGAATGTTCCTGAAATGTAACCTCATGCACGTTTAGAGACCAATTGTCTAAAATAAATAGCAAGGTCACGGTGTTGTACGCGAAATGTCTGCAAAATGAATGACTGCCGCAGTGGAATAAAGAAAAAACATTTAAACCCATAACAATAATTACTTATACTGATCAAAATATGGCTGTAATATCTTAAATATTTTAAACATTAGGAGAGGATTCGAAACTCGCCGTTGGGCTTTGAAGTCAGTGACTACTAAACTATCTTGGCAACTTCAATAAGGATCATACTGTCTAAACCATTTCTCACAAGTGTTTAAAAAAACGAAGCATTGCTATATTTAAATTCCCTGTTAAATTATTTTTTTCTAATCTGATGTATTTTCCGATGCGTAAGCAAAGTGATCCAAATCAATTCATTTTCTGAACAATATAACGTGAAATAATTCCTTTATTAAGGGGACAAGGGACCTACAAACTCGATTCTTTTCATTTTCAATTTTTAACTCTATATACTAAATGAGAATAATTAATTTTCGTTTTTACATCATTGAAAACCCTTAGAATTCAAAATAAGGATTTTTTTGCAGAATAATGACTGTTTTTTAAATTTTTTTCAAAAATGCTAATGTTTTTCAAAAATGCTCTATGCGCATTCTATATTAATTAAAGTCTTTAAATTTTTTATTATATGTTTACCATATGTATATAAATATAAATGTGCATTTAATTTTTTTTGTCTTAATTTTTTTTTTTATTCTGCCTGCTATTTTTTTATGTTTTTACTTTATTTTATGGTCTGTAAATTTGAAAAACATTTGTAATTTCAAAGAATTATGCACAGTTTTGTGACAAACACTTCAATTAATAATTCAGAGAAATTTGGAAGAAATCAGAAGAAAATGGATCCGCATGTAGCCTTTTGAAAAATTCTAGCAATTTTGAAGTTTTTTTTGATAAATAGTTCCAACTCTTCCACAAAATACTTATTTTGAATTCTAAGTATCCTCAATGTAGTAGAAAAGAATATTAATTATACTCATGTAAAATATTGAAAATTAAAGAAGGACGGGATTGAAGGTCCCTTGTTCCTTTAATCACACCAAAAAATTTTATCTAGGTCAAAACGTAAAAATATATCAGTATTAAAATAATATTTTAAAAGATTAAAAATATGTTTTGACTCGGTTTTAAACGTATTATTCATTTGGCTAGATTTTCCCTGAGTGCACCGAGAAATTTCATTATCCCTTGTTATGATTTGTACCCGGTTTGAGTTCACATTGAAATAAGTCTCGTTGAGTTCTGATATACGAGGTTAATAGTGCCGAGTACGCCTGCAACTTGGCTCCTTCGATTATTTTTTTTCAAAGAACCCCTTTATACCATTCTTAAATTACATTTTGTCTCATCTATCATTTCGTGTTTGTTTGCGAGTAATGAGTTCAGAAATAGTAAATTAAATTTGTTCTAAATACACTTTAGTTCTACCCCCCAGTGTAAATACTGCCTTTTATTGCTGATAACGTTTGTTTTGATTCATAGTTTGTTACTAGAGCAGTGAAAAATTGGAGGGGAATTTTTTTTATCTTTTTCAAGATAAAAACAACATGTATGAATGATTCTGAGGCTAGGATCAAAGAGCATTACTGAATTTTTTTCTCGTTATTTGCAACTGAATCATCCAAGATAATTTTGAAATCTCGGTATAACTTTGAAAATTATGTAACCGCGAAACGTGGAAACAACGTTATGTAGTGCCTTCAGGTTGCTATGTACTAACCCTATTGGATACGCTTATCTCAATGTTAACATATGGAGAAAATGTGTCTTACTATTTACAGCTACATCAATGCTGATAATCTAATTAAATGTATTTTTCAGATAGCCTGAACTTTTCTACACCTTGCAACGAGATTCATTTTATAAATTTCGTCCACCAAAAGGAATTGATGATCGTTTAAAACACTGACCAGAATTTTAAAATTTATTTTAATATATAATAATTTAAATTTTTAAATTTTATTTGCAATTTTTTTAAACGGATAATGCCCCAAGGTTAACTTTTCATTCTCTATTTCCGAGTACAATTTTTTAAAAAATCTTTAAATTCAAGTTTGCAATCCTTGGACACATTTTCTCCATAGGTTGTAGCGTCACGAAAAGTAGGTAAGGCTATTCTCTCTGAGTCATTTTGAAGAAATTTCACAACTATTGATCCATACCAAGAAAGACAGAGTTCTAATTAACAAACGAAGGCCAAATTTTTAAAACAAAATTCAACAATTTATTAACAAAAAAAATTAAACATTAGACATTTTCGACATATTCACTTAATTTACGTGCAGATTTACAGTGCGCGCTCCAGGGCCCATTCCGGCCCAAGAAAATAGGAGCCTCACAAAATCACAACCGCTCGGGTCGAAATTGCTCTCTCGAAATAAACACGCCGCTCTCTCGAAAAAAACAACTCCAAGCCTCTCCTCTCGGCTGGCAATTCGGGGTCCGTCTTCTTTGAATGTCTCGATTTTTAACCGGGTTGGAACAAGTAATCGTTTTTTAATCCTCCACGTGTTCAAAATCGGTGGGAACCGGCAAAACTGCCCCGATAACACGCAGCTGTGTTTCTCGTCCTCTGTGAGTTCTTTGGAAAAATAACCTCATCTTTCCAGTACGCTACAAGGTTAACATTGAGATGAGCGAATCCAATAGGGTTAGTACACAGCAGCCTTAAAGAGATTAGATTTCAACGGAAGAATTTTCAGCAGTAAGAATTTCATAAATGTGTTTGGAATATCATACAAGCACAGCACGTTATAATTTCAAACATAAAGATTTAGAGCACAAATCCCATTTAGTTAGTATATACTACCAGCAAATACAGCCGTAGTTACAAGTGTAAACCACAATAAAATTAAAGCCCATTTACCCCAATTTTATATCCAAGATCATTTCCAGTTTTTTAAAAAGTCTGTTGTTCATATAAGTTCCAGTTTTATTTTGTATCTGAAACTACTTGAAATTCAGCACGAGATTTTTCAATTTTTTTAATCAACATCTATATATATAAAACGCGTAGGTATGCGGCACAAAAATCGGCGATATTTCTACACTCCGAATGGCAACGGCTGCAACTACCAGATGTAAACATTAGCGGCGCTAACCGCGTGTGTGTAGCGGTTCGACGATAGCACGTTATTTGGTGCAATTTAATTGCTGTATTTTACACGTGAATAATTTTAATTTATTCACGAGATAATTTATTCTTTTGTACCATCGGTTTTTCTAAATGTATGTAAGAGGACAAAATATGTTTAGACCTATCAAATGCAGTGTTTAGTCACGGACCGTTCTTTTGATTCTGTTACTGTAGTATCTCCTATTTCTGAAATTCTCAACTGTGTATTTCAAGAAGTTTGAGGAATATCATATTAATAATTGCATTAGAATATCTTAATAGTAAGTAAGAAGAGTTAATTGTCTACACCTTTTTTTTTGTAGTAATTGCTGAATTTTTACTCCGTTTTATAAGTGAAGAAACTATCCCAACAATTTTTTATTTGGTAGATATCTGAATTGTGAAGAATAATACATATAGAGAGTGATGTAATCCACACTCTATTTTAGTACTTGCTGAATTTTTTACTCCTTTTTTAGTGAAAAAATTTGTCTCTAACAATTTCTTATTTGATGCAATGATAAAGTGTAGATATCTTAATTTCGAAAAATATTACATATAGAGAGGAATGTAATTTTTAAAATCTGTGTTGTTGGGTTTCTCAGTCTTATCTTTAACTCTGTTCTGAAGTAACGGAAATTCATATTTTTTTAATCCCGTTGTTTTAGAATCAGCCTTATAGAGAATTTTGCAATGATTATAAATTTTTTGACCGAGATCGCACTGCCCATTTACAACGTATATTTATGATGACAGGTAATAGTAACATTCCTTACATACGTTTCTTTCAGTTGAGTTGTTTAGCAAATGAAAATATAAAGCTAAAAGCGACCATGCTGGTCGCGCAGCGGCTAGTAAAATAATATTTTTATTTGATAGTAGTGAACAAAAATAGTTTGTCTTATAAAAAATTTCCAAATTTGTAAAAAACTACTCTTTCATTGAATTTATTCTTTCATATGCAAAAAAAACAAAATTCAGAAGCACGATTTTTAATTTTCAATAAGGAAAAACTAAGAAAATTCCCCATTGCCTAACATAAGACATAAAGGTTTGCGTGGGAAACACTTGCGTCACCAACATTTCTTTTGAACCAGTTAAAATACGACATCATAGTATAATAAGATAAATGTGAATCAATTCTGAAATGTAAATATAACCAAATTTAAACTATCTAGACTAATATGGCGTTAGAAGACAAAGTGTTAGTTTAAATCCTTCATAAATTTCAAAAAATTTCAGGTAGTCTCTTCTAACGAAACTACCGCGGGTTATTAACGTAGGATTACTTATCGTTGCTTAGCTCTTTTTTTTCTTTCATTTTTTACATATTTTGGTGCTTTTCTGTTTAACTTTTTACTGTTTGCCTAAGGGATACAGACTGGGTTTGGCGCGCTGCAAAAATTATAACTCGCGATGACGGACGTCTGAAATTTTGTTTTACCGTGGACCGTTATGGAGAAACGTAGTCCTACGTTAAAAGTAATATTGATTGATTTCATTGCTTTATCCTCTTGTTTTACTTCCTAAATCAAGCCAATGCAGAAACACACCAGTAAATTATTAAAAACTTTTTCCAAACTCTCGATGAACGTTAAATTTTTCGGGAAAGTATTAGTTTCATCAGGGATCTAAGAAAAATAGCTGTATGAAATTTGTCAATAACAGGAAGATATTACAAGTCTTCTAGAGAATTGAAGCTTTTATTTTCATGTTTTTCACTTGTTAATTTGAGGAACTCGCTTTAAAACACATTTTACATGTTTTGTTTGCTATTCTGTAATAATACTGATGTTTAGAGATAAAAAAAAAATCTTGTAGTTTTTAGGCACATTTTCAATGCTCTACTCTGAACAAAATATTTTATAGGCAGTTTTTATGTATATAATGCCACAGAACTAGCCACGTGTTTCGAAATAATATTTCGTAAACTGGCATGAAATATAGCATGGGTCATTTCTATAACCACATATTTTAGGCCTTTTTGAACATTAACCTTCAGGGGGAAAAAACGAAAGCGAAATATGGCTTTCCCAATCATTTATGATATATGACAAGCTTAAAAGTCTAAGGACCGGAAAATATTAAAGTCAGTTTAAGTACTCGGAAATCGATGTTCTGCATTATAAGAGAGGTCCTATTTGACAAATTGATATCAAGTTATTCGACTAATAAATTTATATCAACAATATATTCAAAGACTTTTAAAAAGTACGATGATATTAAAATCGATAACCAAAACATGTTCGGGTGCGTTTGACATGTGATTCGTCATAAGTTACAATATGTTAATAAATTACATGGAACAAAGCAATTTTTATATTTGTTGTAAGAGAAGCTGAAATCCATGGGAATAAAATATATTTCAACATCCGGAATACACACAGGCACATTTAATTCTTTTATATTCAGATTTTTTTAAACTTTTTATATTTAAACAGGTTTTCGTAAATGATCATATTTTGTTTTCATAAGTTGTTTTGAACTAACATGGTAAACTAACTGCCTTTCAAAATTTCCATTTTAATTTAATCAAGAAATAATATTCATATGCACTTTGATTTTATGAAATACTTTCACTTATACGTAACTAGCTGAATACCCGTGTTTCACTACGGAGTACATTTAAATTAAATACAACGGTCAATTTATGCAATCAATGCCATATATTATATATATATATATATATATATATATACATATATATATATATATATATATGAAATGTCCGGAGTGGACATCTCGTGAAAATACTGCAATCGAGGCCGTAACAAAGATCCCAAATCCTAACAATTAATTAAAGTTTATTGACGTAAAGATTAACACATCTTAATCAGTTCGGAGCCAGCCCGCGTCTCTCCTCAAAAAAGCGCCAAAATAGCATTAGGTGAAAGAGGTTGCCAGAATTGGCGGAGGAAGTTAGTATGTGGAAGGCGAAGCGTTTACGTCAAGACAAGAAGGACGGGTTACCATGGCAGAGATGAAGTGCAGAATGGGCGATTATAGGTAGTTAGTAATATTATCACATATATATATACATACATACATACATACATACATACATACATACAGGTGGTTATCAAAATAATGGAAACACATATCAATATTAGTGATGTTTATGAAAGTCGTTCGTATTCCTAAAAAGAGAAGTCTAGGGACTAGTATTTTTTATAGAATATAGTGTATACATTATTCTACTCTAAAGTAGCAGTAATGAAACTATGGGCATCTGTCTCTTTGGGGGATAGCGTAAGATGTCAAACCTTGTAGACCGTGCAGAAGGGCAAATTGTTGAAGCGCGTTTAATTGGAGTATCTGTTACAACAACCCCATGATTTTGGGTGTTTACCAAGCTATGATATCCGAAGTCATGATGGCATACAGGGTTCACGGAATGACATCCTCTGTGAAACAGAATAGTGGATGAAAGGGCTAAGTAATGCTAAGTAAAAGAGACGGACGTGTGTAGAAGAGGACTGTGACATCAAAACAGAAGACAGCTGCATCCAAAGTGACCGTAGAGCTCTATCTGAATCTTCAGTCTCCAGTACCAGACATTACAGGTAAGAGAAAACTTCAAAAACAAAACATTTACGTCATAGTATTAATTCCCAAGTCACTTGTAACAGATCTGAAAACAAACCGTCCTCTACAGTGTTGCTACGAGCACAAATCCTGGTCGAGTGATACGTTGAAATATGTCATTTGCTTAGACGAATCAATGTTCACTTTGTTCCCTGCAACAGGACGTGCGTATGACTGAAGAACACCTACACAAGCGTAATATCATGCTTGTCTCATGCCAGCTGTCAAACATGGAGAGGGAATTTCTTAGGGTTTTGGCGGCCATCTCATGGTTTTCAAAAGGGGTCTATTGTAACCCCGAAAGGGAGATTGACTGGGAAGGACTATGTCGAACTTTTAGCCGAGCAGATCCATCGTATGGTGCAAAAATTGTTTCCTGCAAGAGATGGTGTTCTCCATGATGATAATGCTCCAATCCATACAGCTAGACGTGTCAAGTTGTGGTTAGAGGAACATAAAGGCCAAGTCAAACACCTTATCTGACCCACACAGTCCCTAAACCTCATTATCATCGAAGTGCTGTGGTCTGTTTTAGGGAACAGAGTCAGGAATCAATATCCAGCAATAGCATCTCTACAGGAACATTGACGATTTATCCATAAAGAATGGTATAATATTCCCTTTACCACTATTCATGACTTGCATAATTCACTTCCTTAGTGAATCCAGGTGATATTAAATGTCATAGATGGTCCTATGCCATATTAATAAAGAATTTCATGTGTTTCCCTAAGTGTTTACATTAATTTTATAACCACCTGTATATATATATATATATATATATAAATCGTAGCGGATATTTTTATAGACAAAATAATGTAGAAGAAAATATCCCTATTAAATCTAATAGAACATACTAAAAAATATAACAATAAATATAGTACAGTTTGAGGAGCATTCCTTTTACGTTATTTTAATATTTTTTTGGATAATGCTCAATCGTCTGAGCATTAGAAAGAAAAAAATACAAATTTTTTGTCTATTTATTTCGTTGTTATGCACGTGACGCAAAATTAGTTTAAAGTATCACAAAAAGAAAAGAAACCACGTGATCAGCATTTAATAAATTAAATTCTAAATATTAATCTTTATAAATTCACCAAAATTCAGAAAATGGAGGTAAAGATTCGAAAAAGATGTCATTTTAAAGAAATTTTTATGGTTTTTTTTTAGATATAAATTTTATAACCCCCAAATTATTATTTTAAATGCAAAATTAAAAGAATGTTTCAGAAACAGCTTAAAAATTTAATTTTTAAAAAATCTAAGAAGAATTTTTCAAAAATCTTTCTTAGTGCACCCCTACACTATAAGAAGAATCGCCATGCAAAATTTCAATCCTTTAGGTCCAGCGGTTTGTTCTGTACGTTATCTGTCAGTCTATCAATCAATCTATCAGTCAGTCAGTCAATCATTCAGTGAGTTACGGAACTGTTTTAGATATATAGATTTCCTTAACATTTAAAAATATTTCATAGAAAAAAAAATTACGTTTATTTTTAAAGTATTTAAAATATGTAATTTTGTTGCACTGCTAGAACAAAAAAAGAAAAAATCTGTAACCGAAATGCTTAACAAAATGTGGATTAACGCATCTGGCCTTAAAACAAATGAATGCGTTAATTATCAGAAAATATCAGTGAATAAAATAATGTGTTACGTAAGCCTGTTCTAGTCAAATTTTTGCATTTAACATATTAGTGAGATAAAATTTATTGAAAAATGCTAATTTCTTTCTTCCATCTATATCTCTATCGGTTTATAAAATGAAACTCGCATTTTGGTTCGTAAGTACCTAATTTGTATTGTTTCTTCTAACATGATGATATTAGTCTAATTTATTTATGATATGATTTGTTTTTTGTTGGGAGGTCTGAATGCAGTCTTCCATATTTTTCAATTTGCAGACTTATCACTTCTTTTCACTCTTTTCTTTTTCGGGAATTTATCTCCCGTTTTAAAACAACCCAGAGAACATACATCAACTCAGTGCTTGTAACTATACATTACGTTGAGTATGCACGGAATACAGTTGAGCACATTCTGTCCTCGTTGAATTGAATTTACACTGACTACAAATGTGTATATTCTGTACATTGACTTGCGCATGCACTGATTGAAAACTTTTCGTCTTCAGGTTTAAATGCTAATAGAAAATGTCATATGTGTAGTAAATATCGTAACAAAAGTAGAAAACCCATTCCCAAGAGGCCGATATACTACAAATGTTCACATTTTGCGACCCTTGCATGCTATTGAAACAGTTGACAGCCAGCTTCACACAACTTTTTACTTCTTTAGGCTTCTCATTATTTGCTACACTGCCAAATATTAGTATTGCTTCCTAATGCGGGTACTTCCTGATTCTGGGTTTAAGTCCCTCTGTTGGCATGGATATTTTCAGGTGTTTAGACAGTCTTTAGGCTATAGGTCTTTGCTTCTGTGTAGTAAAAGGGTTCAGTGGTGCTCTCAACCAGCCAACCTGATATTTTGATTGATTTTGTTTATTTTCGTATCGATATGCTTGATATTATGAGGCGATTTCATGACAATTTTCTGTTGAAGAAAGATTCTTACTTCCTAAACCCTTTCCCTTAAAAGCAATAAACTAGGAGGAGGGCTTTCGAATCCATGTATTTAACAAGCTCGTTCTCCCCATAGACATGCCCAGTTTCGAGTGACGTTCGCCCAGGCAAGATTTGAACCCAAAAACCTTGTTACACCAAAATCCACTTCAGTGATTTTACCAAGGTTATGAGCCTTGATCTTGACAACATGACATTCAGCGAGTTCTTTGACACGGAGTAAAAGATCCACCTCTAAAATACCTCTTAAGTGCAATCAATATTTTGCACTTAAGAGGTATTTTAGAGGTGGGATTTAGGTGAGAGTTCGTACATACCTTCTGAATGACCACACTAGATAGAAAGTCATGTTTTTAGCATTAAATTACTGTTGATTTGCTTTACTAGTCTTGCTTAATTTTTAATTCGATGGTATACAGGGGAGAGTTCGTACATACCTTCTGTATGACCACACTAGATAGAAAGTCATGTTTTTAGCATTAAATTACTGTTGATTTGCTTTACTAGTCTTGCTTATTTTTTAATTCGATGGTATACAGGGGAGAGTTCGTACATACCTTCTGTATGACCACACTAGATAGAAAGTCGTGTTTTTAGCATTAAATTACTGTTGATTTGCTTTACTAGTCTTGCTTAATTTTTAATTCGATGGTATACAGGGGAGAGTTCGTACATACCTTCTGTATGACCACACTAAATAGAAAGTCATGTTTTTAGCATTAAATTACTGTTGATTTGCTTTACTAGTCTTGCTTAATTTTTAATTCGATGGTATACAGGGGAGAGTTCGTACATACCTTCTGTATGACCACACTAGATAGAAAGTCATGTTTTTAGCATTAAATTACTGTTGATTTGCTTTACTAGTCTTGCTTAATTTTTAATTCGATGGTATACAGGGGAGAGTTCGTACATACCTTCTGTATGACCACACTAGATAGAAAGTCATGTTTTTAGCATTAAATTACTGTTGATTTGCTTTACTAGTCTTGCTTAATTTTTAATTCGATGGTATACAGGGGAGAGTTCGTACATACCTTATGTATGACCACACTAGATAGAAAGTCATATTTTTAGCATTAAATTACTGTTGATTTGCTTTACTAGTCTTGCTTATTTTTTAATTCGATGGTATACAGGGGAGAGTTCGTACATACCTTCTGTATGACCACACTAGATAGAAAGTCGTGTTTTTAGCATTAAATTACTGTTGATTTGCTTTACTAGTCTTGCTTAATTTTTAATTCGATGGTATACAGGGGAGAGTTCGTACATACCTTCTGTATGACCACACTAGATAGAAAGTCATGTTTTTAGCATTAAATTACTGTTGATTTGCTTTACTAGTCTTGCTTAATTTTTAATTCGATGGTATACAGGGGAGAGTTCGTACATACCTTCTGTATGACCACACTAAATAGAAAGTCATGTTTTTAGCATTAAATTACTGTTGATTTGCTTTACTAGTCTTGCTTAATTTTTAATTCGATGGTATACAGGGGAGAGTTCGTACATAGCTTCTGTATGACCACACTAGATAGAAAGTCATGTTTTTAGCATTAAATTACTGTTGATTTGCTTTACTAGTCTTGCTTAATTTTTAATTCGATGGTATACAGGGGAGAGTTCGTACATACCTTCTGTATGACCACACTAGATAGAAAGTCATGTTTTTAGCATTAAATTACTGTTGATTTGCTTTACTAGTCTTGCTTAATTTTTAATTCGATGGTATACAGGGGAGAGTTCGTACATACCTTCTGTATGACCACACTAGATAGAAAGTCATGTTTTTAGCATTAAATTACTGTTGATTTGCTTTACTAGTCTTGCTTAATTTTTAATTCGATGGTATACAGGGGAGAGTTCGTACATACCTTCTGTATGACCACACTAGATAGAAAGTCATGTTTTTAGCATTAAATTACTGTTGATTTGCTTTACTAGTCTTGCTCAATTTTTAATTCGATGGTATACAGGGGAGAGTTCGTACATACCTTCTGTATGACCACACTAGATAGAAAGTCATGTTTTTAGCATTAAATTACTGTTGATTTGCTTTACTAGTCTTGCTTAATTTTTAATTCGATGGTAAACAGGGGAGAGTTCGTACATACCTTCTGTATGACCACACTAGATAGAAAGTCATGTTTTTAGCATTAAATTACTGTTGATTTGCTTTACTAGTCTTGCTTAATTTTTAATTCGATGGTATACAGGGGAGAGTTCGTACATAGCTTCTGTATGACCACACTAGATAGAAAGTCATGTTTTTAGCATTAAATTACTGTTGATTTGCTTTACTAGTCTTGCTTAATTTTTAATTCGATGGTATACAGGGGAGAGTTCGTACATACCTTCTGTATGACCACACTAGATAGAAAGTCATGTTTTTAGCATTAAATTACTGTTGATTTGCTTTACTAGTCTTGCTTAATTTTTAATTCGATGGTATACAGGGGAGAGTTCGTACATACCTTCTGTATGACCACACTAGATAGAAAGTCATGTTTTTAGCATTAAATTACTGTTGATTTGCTTTACTAGTCTTGCTTAATTTTTAATTCGATGGTATACAGGGGAGAGTTCGTACATACCTTCTGTATGACCACACTAGATAGAAAGTCATGTTTTTAGCATTAAATTACTGTTGATTTGCTTTACTAGTCTTGCTTAAATTTTAATTCGATGGTATACAGGGGAGAGTTCGTACATACCTTCTGTATGACCACACTAGATAGAAAGTCATGTTTTTAGCATTAAATTACTGTTGATTTGCTTTACTAGTCTTGCTTAATTTTTAATTCGATGGTATACAGGGGAGAATTCGTACATACCTTCTGTATGACCACACTAGATAGAAAGTCATGTTTTTAGCATTAAATTACTGTTGATTTGCTTTACTAATCTTGCTTTAGGTTTTGAAACAGTTTTGGTCCATTAAATAAACAATAGGGTAGGTGTCCGAAATATCGCCTACTCTAAATTTTTTTCAACATTTCATCCACTTTTTAGTTTCTGATTAGACTGGAAACTCAGAGAACATCCCTAAGAACTATTTCCTTTGGTATCCTGAGATCAACCAGCTCTAAAGCCAGTACCAGTTTAAGTTATGTTGCTAAATTGAAAAAATTGAAATTTCCAGTGAACCCCAGAGCGGTTCCTAATATCGCCTACCTCTGTTCCTATTACCGCCTACCAGGCGAAATTAGGAGCACCTGTTAAAAGACGTTGCTAGCAAAGTCTCTGTTTAATGCATTTTCAAATGGTATACGAAAAATTAGAATTTGGATGCACCTACCTGGTCATTGACTGGATTCTGATTCTTTGGAGCCAAAATTTACGAAGGCAACAGCCAAAACAACTTCAGACGCCATATAGTTTTTGTTGTAAGTGATGAGAGCGTTGTCGCTATCGCCGCTGTTAGTACAAAACCAGAACTAAGAAGTTACTGCACTTTCTCATACATAGCGGGAATCAAACTTTAGAAACACGAGTAGGCGATATTAAGCACAGGGGCGATATTTGGGACACCCACCCATTCATGACATAAGAATGGTCTCCAACATTCCACTTCATATAATTCTCGATAAAATATCATAAACTAGAAGGTAACCCGTCATTTTGACGTCATAATGGAAAAAGTATATGAAAGTTAAAAAATATCCCGAATTATCTAACAAAATTGCATTTAATCCACACCTTGTAAAAGCAAACCCTTTCATTATTTTTTATTTATTTAGTTTTTCATGCGATTGGAGTAGTAGACTGCCATCCAGTTTTTTACAGCTCACTACGCGATATGAATACTTGAGCTACTTGATTCATTCGCATTCAAGTTTGTTTACTTTCAGAATTCATCGCAAAAGTAAACAGATTTTTAAAAACTGTTAAATATACAGCTAAAAGCATCCATTTTTTTTAGTTCTGAATTTTTTATAGAAAAATAGGCTGAAAAAACGTGATCTGATGGAGAAGATATTAGTTTTTAGGTAAGAAAAAATTCTGATCCACATCTGAAATTGAAATTGAGCCTAACCGGCTGTTTGTTTACTAAGGGCTTCAACTGAAAGATGAGTACAGCCCGGAAGTGTTATACAGAGACAACGGCTATTATATATATAATATGCTAGTATTTCATGTTTGACGAAAATTTTCTCTTTCTTTGCGTAGTTAAATTTGGTTGATGCACTGTAACTTAAAAACATTCTCCCATACATACTACCTATTTACTAATTCACGGCTACTTATTAATTCGCGGAGCACCCTATGGGGGAGCCTACGTTACGGGCTATGAGGGAATGGTATAGGAATCTACAGGGAACCCCAGTACAACACGGTTTAGCTCTAACACGGTTCGAGAATTTTGTAATCACCGTGATGAGAATATTTAAATGCGAGAATTTTTAATTGGTTTTTCATAGAGACAACAGGGGAAATTCAAAATTGAAGTGGAAGATGTGATAAACATTTGAAAATTAAAAACTTTTCATTGGAAATTAAAACTAATTTACTTTAAGCTCTTACGGGAATATTTTTTGCATGGGAGTTTTACTATGCATTAATTTGTTTTCATCGTTTATTTCTCTTAGGGATAATCTGTCATTTTTAATAAACCGTATGTGAATATACTACATGGTTTAGTAATGATAAACAACTTGAACTTTTAAATTTGCGCTTCATACTTTTTCGAATAAGAAAAATATTCATTTTCTGAATCCTACATTACAGTATTCAACACAGGCAAACTTTTCCTCTGTAAACTTAAACTGGTAAAACATCTCCCACATATATTTTTGCATGATTTCTATGTAAACTTAATTCTTACAAACATTTTTCTGTAAAAAAAGATTGCAAGAAAGATGAAAAATCGGGTTTCTAGCATTTTTTCTCAGAAAACTACAAGCACTCGATGTTTCCATAAAAACGCGTCGGCTGTCTTTGAAACCCATTCACTCTGAAAAGAGGGAAAAAATGAATACCACCCTCTCCATGTACCAGCGCAGATATTTTTCCGCCAAACGGAGTCATGGAAACTCTTTACAATTTTGGACTGTATTAACCTCAAATCGTCATCCATCAAAAAATAAAACCGTCAACATTAAATGCTTGTTTGAAAAATATAGGGCCAGAGTCACTTGAAACCGGAAATCTAATCAGAAAAATGAACCGATGCGGTAGTAGAACTTGCTGGGGCTCTAAGGAGTAAAAATTTTCAATCGTATGAGTCTTCAAGATATTCAATAATTACTGGTATACGAAGCTGATCAAGTAAATTTGCGACGAATGGCATCTTAGATAGACCAAATTAATTCAGAGAACAATAAAAACGGTGACATTAGAAATTTTGCCCTAAAAAGCATACGGGAAAGCATAAACTTAATAGAATAATTCGAGTCATATTTTATAAATGTAAGAGGCGTTAAGACAGAACTTATCCCAAACAATGAAATATGTAAAAGAACTCTCGTGCCAATGCAAAACATTCAAATAACAGATTTTTTTTTTTTAAGTAAAACGTAGAAATCAAGATGCTGCTGAGGAAAGCTCAGAAGATGAGGATATTTTGCCAAAGGGGAGAACACACTCATTTAATGGTGTTTTGCAGTGATGAAGAAGAAAACCTTATGTAATACTTTTGATCAACTGTTGATTAATTTTATAATCATATTTCTGTTATGTATAAAAAGGAAATTGTGAAGTTTTGTTAATTATTAGAACTTAACTCTTTTTTCTATTAATTATTTGTCTCGTATACACAAAATCGCATAATACGGTATTACGGGGGAACCTTACGATCGTGTTATACGGGGGGTTACGTGTACATGCCTTAGCTAGAATTTTAACCTGGGTTCAGTCTGAGATGGCTTGCTTCATTAATCACCATAAAATGGAGGCAACATTTAGTAAAATTGCAAAATTATTTCTTGATATATTTTAGCAAGCTAACAAATCATAAAATTCAAAGTTTCCATTCCAGTTATACAATATAAAAGATAGAGATACATAAAATACCCTTGTATTGCAAATTTGAATTTTAAAATGCTCGCATTATAACTCGCATATCTTGGTTAAATAATTGAAATAAAAATTAATATTATTCATCATTATTAAATAATAATATTGATGTGATTCATATTACGTTTAAGTATGTTATTAAAAAACTAAGAATCCTAAGTTGTTAAAATAAGAGGTACAGACAGTTTTATAAGCTTTACCTTAATTTATATAATTTAATTAGTCAATTTTAGGTACTCAAAGTTGTTAATGTTAGTAAGAACAAGAAACTGTCAATAATTTATTTTCATGTAAGCACTCGGTTTTTTAAGTGGTTGAAGATATAACCAGATTTTTTTTTTAAATAAAGGTTTTAATATTGAAACCTGCTTAAGATTTTCTTCAAACTGAATAGATTATTTGATGAAATCATTGATTGCTCTCCAGAATCTATCAGAAGTTGCTGTGTACGCAAAATATGTTAAACTATGCAAATTATATAAACACAGATTCCTTTGCATTTATACTTTACTGTAATTGATTGTACGTTCTTAAAGCACTTTAAATTTACAATGTAAACAGTCTTCTAAAATATCCTTATAAAGTTAACAGTCTCAAATGCAGTTCCAGAGGGTGAATAAATTTTATGTTCGAGCACCTTGCAATTAATTTATATGGAAATGAGGAGAGAACAGTAAAACAACATAAACGTCTTATTATATATATAACTTCTAATCTTTTTTATTCGTCGTATTCAATACCTTAATGGTTTTCATAAAAGTATAAAATTTGTGAATCCACTGAATAATTTATTAGTACAATAAAGAAAAAACATGAATATGAATAGATAAAAAATAACTTGACTAGGTATTTTTACTATTAACGGAAATTTGGCTGCATAGTCAATGTATTAATTTTTCTGAAATCCGCTAAACAATTATTTATTAGAACGCAATTTCTCATGGTCTTTTTTAGTTTTAGTTACATTTCACTCAATAAATAACATCACGAACCATAAAATAGTAATCCAATGCAGATCATGAAAAGGTAAATATTACAGGTGTGCACTGTCAAAACAAATCATTCCTCCATATATGCAATTCTTCCTTCTCAAAAATGTCCTGCTTCCAATCGAAATACATATTAATATAGTGTCACCTTACATATTGTGTTATGTTGGCAGTAAAAACCGAAATCTTTTAGCTTCGTGATAATGTGTATGTGCAATATAGACACTGAGCAGTGAAAACTAAATAGAAGCAATAAATGTCGGCTTCTGATCGAAAGAGCAAGAAATACTTGCAACCACGTTTGAAGATATGGGGAACTCTAATAATATTATTTTAATATTAGTACAGGAGGGTTCAAATTATTCATCCGATTTCCAGATGCGATAAATCATATCTAATATCCGTACTTCAATTAGACGTACGCCAAAAGAAAGAGGAATTCTCTTATATTTTAAAACCTTTGTGAGAGGGCTCTATAACAGTCAGTATGAACAGTAACGATGACAGTTTTACAGCCCAAGACGCATTTAAATCCAGAATTATCAATTTCTGAATCGTAGTTAGCAATACAGCAAGAGATTCGTTAATGTTACGGGATCAATCCATCGAGTGCTCTGAGTTGCTGTTGAAAAAGTCTATTGCTCAAGCAAAAAAGGGATGCCTCTGTAAAAGCAAACATTCTTATTTGCATTGGACATCCGCTGCTTCCTCAGTTAATTTCTCCCTTGCCATTAGACTAGCCAAATAATTCTAGTGACCCCCCCCCCCCGAAGCCAGGGAGAATACTATGTTCTCTAATTTCTTTTCTGACATGCAGTTCCTTAACTATTGGATTCGTCGATGTTGACCCCATTACTCCCTATGTCACTGATCTTATGCCACGCATTTTCTTGTGGTATATTAAGATAGTTATGTATAAGTCACCATTGTTTCTGCGACCCTGAAATACCTTAAGATTCACATTAACGCTGTAAGGTAGCCATGGACGACGAACGTGTTGGTAATGCAATAGGAGAAATTCGACTGCTGTTGAGTTCCTATAACAAAGGAAATTCATACGGACCATTAATAATAAGATAGACGACACTTAAACATTTTACTTTATGGTTGATGTATGTCCAATCTATATTTGACAAATTCAAAATCACAGTCATTTGAAATTAGAGGAATTATTTTAATTTACCCTGTATCTTATTTATTAAAACCTCGTCATTAACATTGTCTATTTAAGCCCATTATTCCTGAATATTATGTCTCCTATCAACTCATTCAAACTACATAATTGCTAAAACTGATCTTTTACCCATTTTGAAAGAAAATAGAGCACCAAATATTACGGTTTATTTATTCATACTGTTGCCTAGGAAGGGAATTTTAGAAACTCTTGCAGGACAAGAGTAAACAATATAAAAGCTCATTGGCAGCAAATACCCATTAAGTAGAACACGTGTAAGTTTCAGTAAATATATATATGCTTGCAAAATTAAGTTTAATATGGTAGCTCGTTCTAAAAATAGATATGAAATATGTGCGAAACTCTACCAAAAATTGAAATATAAGCACCAAAGTAACTCAATTAACATAAAGGTTTAAAGCACATTAACTCGAAAGTCAATAAAACACTCAACTTGAGTTTCATAACAGGTGGAGCGCAACTTTCTGTTGCGCCACTTTACATCGTTACTAGCTCTTAAGAGGATGCATTGTTGCTTCATCTTCATACTTGAAAAGAAACTTACGAGTCTCTCAAAACTTATGTTGAGTGTTATTTCCCTCACTAGCGAATTAATTAAGTAGGTTTTTTTTTTCTTGACAAACTCCAACTCTTATACAGACGTAAACACCCTGTTCCATCTCGCCATATCTTAAATTGCGAGAAAGAAATTTGATTTTTTTTCATGCTGATAAAAATAATTAACTCAAGGCTTGTTGAAATGATTGCGAATTTTTCTTTTTATTATTGACCGTTTGAGAGACACCGAGACTGATGTTCAAAATGGGGGAGAAATTGGGCCCTATCGGTTCAAGACCCTATTTTGTAAGATAGTTTAACACTTTTAACGTAGGATTACGTACCTCCATAACGGTCCTGAGGAAAGGAAAATTTCAAACTGTCCGTCCGCCCATCCTCGCATGTTATAATTTTGGCAGCGCACCAAACCCAGTTTATCGCTTGGACAAGTTAAACAGAAAAGTACCAAGATGTGTCAAAATTTTGACATACATATATGTATATATATACATACGTACTTATATATATAGATACATATATATATACAAAAGAGGTAAGCAACAATAAGTAATCCTACATTAATAACCCGTGGTAGTTTCGTTAGAAGACTACCCGAAATTTTTTTAACGATGCCCTCATCAACAAGAAAAACTGAATTTTGATATTCTTTAAGACTGCGGTTTTTAGTGTGCAATAAATTACCCGCACATGAATTAAAAAGCCCCATGAATCGAGAGCTGGTCAACGGAGGAACGGCATGCAACTTGGGGCTTCGAGACCCCACTCTGCCCCAGGGAGAAATATCCCTACTGAGAATTTAGGACTGAATCCAGATTACTGTATTTAGTATAACCTGGTCCCCTATGGCTGTCAGGCCCAGGAAATCTTAAACCTTCTATCCCCCTTCTTTCGATGGTGGGCGCTGGCATTTGTTCCAGACCCAGTGTAATCGAGTCCCACTGTTGGCAAGGATGTTTATTGGCATCCAGAATTGGCTTTAAACTGTTTCTCTCGGTCCACTTATACTTACCTTGTGTAGTAAAAATTGACCATAGGGAAGTTGTCCAACCAGCCTTCTTTCGATGGGCTTGTAAACAAGTACAAATCTATTACTGAATCGGTTCTTTCAATAAGTAGTTTCTGAATGAATAATAGACACTATTTTCAAGCATTTATTGTGCATCTTGTTTTTTCTGTTCTTGTTTTTTGACAAAACAGAGGTAACGTAGAAGCTACGTTAAAGGATTTCATTGGTTTTGTTAATCTTTCGATCCTCTCATGAAAAGAAAATCTTATACTGCCCTTTTTCACAAAATAAATTCAGTCATATATCACCTGGGAATAATTTTTACTTTGACTTCTTATTTGACACCAAAAGGTTTTGGTCATATTTCTTAAAGACGTTTTCTAATTTCAGAAAGCAGCAGAAAATTCAAGCGTATAAAATGCAGTATATATTTATCAGATTCTATGTCTGCGTGTGAATGAACTTTTTTTATCCTACACTCATCTCACGAGAATTTGGAACTCTTCCATTATTAATGTGTTTTATCATCCGGTCTCCTCAAATCAAAAGTTGTAATTCTTAAACACCAATAGCAATTCCTAAAGTGTGTCGTCCCTTTCGTATTTCGGTTTCTAAAAAAAAAAGAGAAATTCGTAAAGTGTGTCTTACGTTCTATATTTCGGTTTAAAAAAATTTCCTTAGCTGAGAGTCGAAGAATTAATTAGGCCTTCATTATAGGAAATTACAATAAAGTATATCACTACAAGATGCAAGAGGAAAACATTTTAGAAGATTCCTTAACCAACTGGAAACGATTTCATGTTAATTTCTATTCCATCTCTTCACAAGGACGCTTTCTATAACAACAAATTTATCTTTATAAATTTCTTGCCTTTTATTGTGGTTAAATCTGACGCCGAAACTCCTGTAATTACTGAACATTTTAAAGGAAGAAAGTTTTCAAATAACTCTTTCATGAAGACAGGAAAAAAAATGAACATAGAAATTTAAAACGCATCAATTCGATTGCCTAAGACACGTTGTAAGTTCTCAGATAAAAGTTAAAAACTCGGTATAATTCAAATAACCTAGTTTATAAGATACATGGCCAACAAGTCCTTTTCAAGAACTTCCACCCTTAATTTTGTTAGTTTTAAGGACCCAAGGATAGCAATGAAGTCAAGATATGTCAGAAGGCAAGACATGTTGTTGTTCCTAATGCCCCTAGGCTCGAAATATCAGACCAGGTCAATATAGGCTTCGGGTTGAGTAGTGCGGGTCCGGTCTATTATACTACCACAAGGGTCGGAGTCCCACTTCGCTAGGTTCAGGGGGGGGCAAGTCCCTCCCCCAACTTAACTTGAAATTAATTAAAATGTTAATAGAAGTTCAGTTAAAACCAGAAAATTATAGAAAACTTTTAAGAAAGTCGTTTTTTTCCGCCTTTTTAAACTATAAAACTGAGCATTCCGATTATGTCTTTAGCCTTAACATAGTTTTTAACAATGATATGATCCATAACAAAAATTCGATGCTATATTTCTTCTCATTTTATTTATATTATATTTATTTTTCTCGTTGTCTAACTTTTGAATATCACTCAAACATCAATTCTATTGTTATTCAATTTCAAATAATCATAATATTTCATATTTTAAGGACCGTCCGGTAGTCAATGCGCTGAGGAGGGCACTAACCGAATTCGATTCGTGCCCCCCCCCCCTCAAAAGTTAGAAGCACGCTACGCCTATGTCCACGAGTATACTTCGAGAAGTGTCCGGTGATGTCTAATCTATATTCAAAATTTAGAGATAGAATTCAAAGTAAGTAGCAAAATATTGATTTTTAAAAGTGAAACTCGCGAAGATGTTAGCAATGTATTGGATATATGGAGGAGGAACAAAAATTGTAGCAACAGTCAAAAACGCTCACCGCCCACCATGAAACCTTGAATCACTCACTAATGGACGGTAGGGACCAGGTTGACGACCACTGCACTAAGGTATTCATCGGTGCTGGGCCGGAAATGATCCGAGCACCCTCGATGCCGAAAGCCGACTCACCACCGATAGGCTACCTCGGGCAGAATGCAAGCCATCAATGATACTTGCAATGACATCCCATGTTCGAATCATGCATTTCAGATCCAATTAAAAAATGCACTGTAAGTGAGGGTCGATTTCGGCCATGTAAAATCTGAAGAAAATCGAATATGAATGGGGTATTTGATCTCGGTAGTTAAATCTAGCTCTGACGAAATGTAATTGAAATATTGTACAGAGCATTCCACCGTCATTTACTAAACTCTACAGTGCAAACAAAGCTCATCTCGGCATTGCATTTGAAGTTCATACCATCCCCTTTAAAGCTTCTTTGAAATGCTTTTTTTCCCTTTCATTCAGACTGCATTCTACTCAAAGAATTGAACTAATTGTGATTTATACTTGTTTGAGAATAGTTCAATTATAGAAATTGCATGTAATTGTTCGTGAAAACATGCTAATGATACAGACTTTCTTCTGAGAATTCAGGTAATTTCAAATTCGTATTATGGAACAGTTAGTTTTGTTTACCAATTAGTCGTGTTATTGTTTTAAAACGTACGCTTTGCAGAGGTCGAGTAGTAACGCATAATTCAACATTTTCAATTACAGACGGAGATAATTATACGAAGTAATTAAAGAAACTTGCTTAATTATTGCGAAAAAGTTACTGGAATTCGTATTTCTGCAGAAAACTATTTCTTCTAGTAATAAAAATTATGTTAAAACTATTCTGTTATATTTAATCTTGAATATAGTTTAACAATGAGAGGGATAAACCACACTATAACTCAAAAATGTTTTCTAGCATCAATTACTGATTTGAAAAAGGTTAGTTGTCTGGCTAGTAATTAAAAATAAATAAATAAATAAAAAGAATTTAGACCTGGTACCGTCGCATGATTTAAATAAATTTTGGAAACATTTTACACATACGTACAGCGTATATATATATACACACACACTAGTTATCAAAAATTAAGGAAAAATCACAAAAAGAGGGATAACACATTCAAAACTAGGCCAATCTGTTTAAAATTTGAATATGTCGTTAAGTAAATGATGTTAAAAAATACAACATTATGCAAAATAGTGGCGCTGCAGTCGGAATACGTCATTTGCGAGGAGCATAAAAGTGCACGTCTCAGAGCAGGGCAGCAATTGTCGCTGCGAGTATAAAATTAGACATCTGGCATAGCCAAATTGTAACAATGACCTCCAGGCATCATTTGACCGAAGAACTGCGATAGCGAGTTATTGGGAGACTAGAGGCAGGACAAAGTCAGACAGAAGTGGCCAGATCGCTAAATGCGAGTCCGTCTGTGGTTCATAGACTTTGGCAACAATTTCAAACCATGGATTCGGCATACAGGAGGTTCAGCCAAGGACGGCCATACGCTACGATGAGTGCCGATGACCGATATTTGTCATTATGTGCACGAAGGAATAGAACCGCAACTCCGTCTGAACTCAGAACCTCCCTCGCTGCAAGCTCCTGAAGGTTGGCATCAGCGTGAACCGTGCGTAGAAGGCTTCGCGAAGGTGGTCTTTTTGCGAGGACACGACCATTTGCGTCCCGCTCACGTCACGCAATAGGCGGGGACGTCTGCAGTGGGCACGTCCACATGTCCACTGGACGCGTGATCAATAGACGGCTGTTCTCTTTACGGATGAGTCCATGTTTAGCCCCCAAAGTGATAGTAGGCGTATTTTGATTTGGAAAGAACCTGGAACTCGTTTTCATCCATCACACATCCGTGAAAGAGATGCATACTGATCAGGCAGTGTCTGTGTTTGGGGTGGTATCTCTTTCGGTGGACGCACAGACCTCCATGTCTTGCCACGTGGAAATGCGAATACTCACACCTATAGAGATGACATCCTTGATGCTTATGTGCGCCCTTTTTCCGGGGCAATAGGTGATGCTTTCGTGCTACAGGACGATAACGCGAGACTGCGCAGGGCTCGCATCGTGGATGCTTATCTTGAGCAGGAATCAATTCAGCCCATGGAGTCGCCAGCTCGATCACCGGACCTGAATCCTATCGAGCATGTTTGGGACGCTTTAGGACGACGTATAGCTGCTATTCAATCCTCCTCCTAGGACCCTAGTCACGCTTTCAACTGCTTTGCAAGAGTAATGGCTCTCACTTCCTACCAAACTCATAGACCGCATAATTGACAGCATCACATATCGCTGTATGTGCTGTATTGCTTCTCGAGATCATACGCCATATTAAAGGTACTTTTCCTACACCAAACTGGCACATCCGATTTGTTTATTGTATACATATGCTAGTTTCTATAACACCATAACTGCCTGGCGATTTCTTTTCATGCTATTTTATACCTACCTATGTGTTGTATAGTGTGTATAAGTTTCATTAAATTCGACGCGTAACATATATATATATATATATATATATATATATATATAAATATCACAGTACTTTTTATAGTTACTGCATTTTACAGTTTACTGCTAAAGGCAAAGGAATATTAATCTCAAAACGAAAAATACATGGTATATTTGGTAGGGTATCTATTAGTATTCCTATTAATAAAATCAAATAATTAAATACAAGTTAATCGTTAAAATCAAAAGCATTTTTTAAAAAAGCACATTTCAAAATTTACCTAAATATTGTTAATAAATTCATTAAAGTAGTTCATTAATTTCTATTTTCTAATGCTACATACTTATTACAACCTAATATATAGTATTATTTTTAAATATTTACCTAACGTATTCCTAATTAATTTTAAAAATATGTCTAAGCTATTAATAAAGTTATAATCTCTACACATTGCATATATTTAAAGGAAAAGGGAGTCACACGGTATTTAAAATTTGCTGATTTCGAAAATCAAATCCTATTAGGAAAATTAATGAGCTCTTACATTAAACCGATCGTTGAATATGTATTAAATTGGTAGTGAGAGTACATGCCCTTCAGAAAATGTTGCGACTTTATTAAAAGAAGAAAAACCATTCAACTGCAGTAAAATAATTTCAAAACTCTTTAATTAAAAAAAAAATGTGAGTCATCTAAATATTCAAAACAGATATTTCCTGGAAATCATTTGAAAAACATATTGCCCTAGTTTTTTCAGCTGTCAGTAGACACCTTCATTTGATTGATTTCATCTGCATCTATTCGGAGTATCTACTAGTTCTGAATTCCTCCTGGGAAAAACTACCAAATTTTATTTGACTATTTATAAGCTCGCCGGTCAAGGATAAAAGCAAATAAAAACTTATATTAAAGTTCAAAAGAATGCGGTGGATTGGAATAAAAGCCATAAATTCTCTCTGGAGGGGAAATGTTCTGTAAAGCTGAGGAAAAATGTCCACTAATAAATCTTAAAAATATTCTAAGAACCTAATTCGCAGTCGAGTTGTAAAAAAAAAAAAGACGGAAAAAAATAATCTTACCTCTGAAAATTGGGAGAAATTTGTTTACTGAATGTCAGCATATTATCGAATATATTATGACATGAATGGGGGATCTTTTTATAGATGTAGAAATACTTCGAATTGCTGAATGTTCTTGCATATATTATTTGGCTTCTCTCATGATAAACATTTAATACTTTGACATTAATATGTTTTTTTTATTGTGCTTTAAAATTCTTTAGCACTCTGAAAAGGTTTGTTTCATAAATTAAATACGCTACTACTTCTTTATTTTTTGAAATTGTATGGTCGAAATGCTACAGTTAATATAATTGTTTAGATTTCCCATGTAAATGAAAAAAAAATTAGATTAGGCAAATTAGAAGGTATAATTGTTTGTATTAGAATTGTATCAAGCTATTGGACGACAGAGGAATTTCAGAAAAAAATTCTGATGTCACAATTAAAATCATAGCTTTGCTGAAATTGTTGAATTCATTAATAATATTTATGAAAATTTTAGCATTTTTTTAAAATGCGTTTGTTTTTATTGTGCTTTTTTTATTGGGCTTTAAGCTCTTTAAAATTCTTTAAGCACTTTAAAAATGTTTGTTTTATAAATTAAATACGCTACCATTTCTTTTTTTTTATAATTGTATGGTGGAAATGTTAAATCTAATAAAATTGTATATATTTCACATGTAAATGAAAGCAAAATATGAGATTAGGCAAATTAGAAGGTATAACTGGAGGTATTAGAAGACAATCATGTTCTCAATTTCTTGTATCAAGCTATCGGACGACCGGAAGAATTATGATGTCAGAATTAAATCATACTTTTGCTATAACTGTTGAATTCATTAGTAATATTTATGTAAATTTTAACATGTGGTTTTTTAAATTGCAATTATTTTTAACTATTAACTTGTATTTAATTGCTTGATTTTTATTAATATGATTACTAATAAATACCCCACCAAATGTACCATGAATTTTTTTGTTTACAGATTAATATTCCTTTTCCTACAGCAGTTATCAATCGATATATATATATATGTGTGTGTGTGTGTGTGTGTGTGTGTGTGTGTGCGTGTGTATAATGTATTTCTAAAAATGATTAACCTAAGGAAAAAATAATATGCTTTAAGTATGCGACGCTACCAATTTATTCTTTTTATTTTATAATTCTTTACATGCCAACCACGTGTCATAGTGGTTAGTGTCGTGAGCTTCCACGCAGTGGACTTGGGTTCAAATCCTGAATAAGGCTTGGCCATTACCTTGTTGTCCCTTCACAGGGAGCAATGCTGGTTCACCTAAATTGCGCTCCTACAATGAAGTAACCAGCACCACTTCGCAGTGAATAACAAAAAGAGAATATCTCACGACAAGTGCCACCACATTAGAAAGAATAAAAACTCTTTAAAATTATTGGCCAGAAAACTAACCTTTTCAGATCAATAATTGATGCTGTAAAAAAATTTCTATTATTCTGTGTTTCATCTCTAGCACTGTTGAGTTTAAAACCTGCAATTCGCAGGTGAAGTTCTACAAATGAGAAAAGATAAGTAGGTCAAGAAGTAAACTTATCAAATTGATATGAGACAGTTAAAAGGGGCGGCAAAATTTTACAGTACAAGCTTGACAATTAGGACACTTGACGGTCTTGTGTTTACGTATTCGGGGGCATGATGTCTCAGCGAAGACGTAACTAAGGGCGGATTTTAAGTACAACCTATTCTACAAAAGGACGTCGTACTGATACTTACAAGTTTTCATGTAAAAACTGACTTAAGAACGCTGACTACGGCTTGTTAACTCAATTCCTGTGAACTTGTGAAATTTTAGAGCACGAGTCATTCATATATATATATATATATATATATATATATATATATATATATATATATATATATATATATATATATATATATATATATATATATATATATATATATATATACACACACACACACATATATATATATATATACCTTCTTTAAAAACTTTCATCTCAATTAGTCTAGTGGTTAAATTTTATATTTTACTGTATTTTAATATTTTTTGTCAATTTATTTCGTTGGTATACACGTGACGCAAAATTAATAAAAAGTATCACAGAAAGAAAAGAAACCACGTAATCAGCCTTTATTAAATTAAATTCTAAAAATTGATCTTTAAAAATTTATCAAAAATCAGAAAAGGGAGGAAAAGATTCGAAAAAGATTTCATTTTAAAGGAATTTTTATGATCATTCTCGTGATATAAATTTTATAACCCTCAATTTATTATTTTAAATGCAAACTTAAAAAGTGCAACAAAAACAGTTCAAAAATTTAATTTTAAAAATCTAAGAAGGATTTTTCAAAAATCTTTCTTAGTGCACCCTTACAATATAAGAAGAATCGCCATGTAAAATTTGAACTCTTTAGGTCCAGCGGTTTGGTCTGTGCGCTATCTGTCAGTCAGTTACGGAACTGTTTTATATATATAGAAAAGTATTTACAGAATCCACGTAAAGAAATTATATATTAAATGCGCACCTCAAGGGTCTAATCTAAAAGAGTCATCGATCGGAACAAACGCATTCTTGACACACTTATTTTTTAACTATTAGGAAATGTTTTAAATGATTTTAGAGTAGTTTAGAAATGTGCAAAGATACAGTTAAAATGCGTTTTTGCTCATGTATAATGTTTTATTTGTGTGCGTGATATGTTCAATGTCAGGTTTCGTGTTTTCCTATACATTTTCTTCCGTCTGTGATATCACAGTGTTTTCTTCAAAATATTCCTTTCGTATTGATTCTCCAAACAATGTCTGGAAAAATATTAGATTTAAATCCAAATGAATACTTAAACTTCAATCTCAAATGTCCCTCGGAGCAACACATACCGAAGTAACGCAATGCAGCGCTAATGGAAGCAAACACAGTATATCGCAAAACAAACGCTTTTAATATTCCAGACTTTAATTGAAGATATTCGTTTTCAATTCATACCTAATTAGATATATCGCTAAATATATTCATTTTCGATTGAGACATTCGTACGCATTCTATCAATTGCTGGAGATTCGGCTAAATCGAATTTTCGTAAGTTTGATCGGCGCTCCTTCGCAAAAGTACATTAAGAGGGGAGAGCTAACAGTGCGGAATTTATATTAAAACTGAGTTTCATTATTCGATTCGTTTTAAATTTAAAAGGATTTTTATGATTTACTTTAATAAATTTCATTACTGCATGCAACGCTCTGGGATATTTCGGGAAATCTTAAAATTAGTAATTGAATTTTCCCTGCAGAACTCCCGGAATGCGAGCAAATCTTTCTTCTGTTGTAATATCTGCTTGTTTAAGCAGAAATGAGGAAAAGTCGTTATACGGGCCCTATTTAAGTTTCACAATGAATTTAAGATAATATTAATATGTATTTAATATTTCAATATGCGTATTCTTGTTTGAAAATGTAAATTTTATTCTAAAAATCCTAACCTAAAACATTTATCTATTTTCTAGGAAAATGATTTGTTTAGCTCGATGCTTGGGATAAATACATCGGTATTTTAATTAATTTCATATACTATTACATAAATATTTTTTTTTATTGTTAGACAGATTTACAGAGATAGGGGCAGAGATTATTGGTGTAATGGCAGACGTGCATGTGCTGTAAGAGAGAGCAGAGGGTTCAATTTCCAAACGAGAACAGAGTTTTGACAGATTCGGAACGTTTATGGGCTTACCTTACAAGTGTAAATCGAAGTGTAAATCGAATGGCGTTCTGTAGGAATACTAATCGTATCTTTGAAAAACGAAAAAGACATTCTATCACCCGTAACCTATTTAATTAACCACCGTTCATACGTTTTACAAAATGTATGGTACATTATATTTTGCAATGGACTGGAGCAACTTGTCCCCAGACATCTTTATAATAAGGTGGTTTTTCTATCTGACTCCAAGGCTGCTTGCTATTCAGGGTCTCGGAGCTAGGGAATTACCCATCTCTAAAAGTATCCTAGATTTTCGGGTTCTTCTGGATAAGTTGAAGACAGAGGGACTACAAATAACACTCCAACGGATTCCAGGACACTGTGATATTTATGGCAATGAACAGGCAGATATATTGGCTAAGAAGGGCACTCAAATATTTCAGCAGGCAAATACTTTTAACTCTTTCCATTCCATAAAACTTTAAATCAAAAATCTAATGAGACAAAACTGGAAAGCATTGCTCACTTCTCGCATTTCTTCAAGAAGTTGGAGGAATAGCTTGGGTCAAAATATTTCAGATAAGCCCCGTGAAAAGGCTGTTGCAGAATTCAGACTTCGACTTAGGCCATAACTGCCCGGCGAACCACCTTCACCGAATTGGCATTTTTGCGAGTCCTAATTGCCCACTTTGTGGGAAAGATGAAATCATGGACAGGAACCATTTGTTGGGATGCTCGGCTCTGCGTGAAGACTCCGAGGTAAAGCGATATTGGAGCGCACGACATCTGCTGATGGGACATTGACTTTTTTCTCTTACTGTTCCTTTTTTTATACTTCATGTTCCTTGTTAATCTTGTTAACTTGTAAGAGTTTGTCATTTTCCTTTGCAATTGGAAATAAAAAAATATAAAAAAATATTTTGCAACGGTGTTAAGAATTTTCCAAAGAGGTAATTTAATATTCCAATTCCTTTGAGCTATTAATAATTTTAAGTTTGGGAATAAATTATTCTTTGTTATTCTCATATACTCAGATATAAGCTAAGATAAACGGAGTGTTTTTGATGACGTTTACAAATGATTTGCCTCCTTTTTTTTTTTAAATATGTTCTAGCCTTTTCCTGTCGTTTTCCGAGGCATCAGCCTCGTGCAATTTTTCAGAAAGTAGCATAGTTTTGCAGAAATATTCGTTCTGACGACAGAAGGCAGCAATGGAATTTGCAATAACACATTTTCTTTTAAACTTAATGGTGATGTAAACAATAAAATACCATAAAAAAAATTTCAGGTAGTCTCTTCTAAAGAAAATGTCGAGGGTTATTAACATAGGATTACTTATTGTTGCTTACCTCTTTTTTTGTCACATTTTGGTACTTTTCTGTTTAACTGTTTACTGCTACTGGGTTTGGCGCGCTGCGAAAATTATAACTCGTGACGCAGGACGGACTCTAATTTTTTTCTTTCCGTAGGACCGTTATTGAGGAACTTTATCCTACGTTAAAACGACTGCAGTTCTGAACAGCTATCATTCATGGTTTTATCCCTTTAGGGAGCAATCTCTTCCCAAATCTGCCAACCTTTGACACATTTTTATTTTACGGATCGACAATTGGCATCTTTACATCGAGTGTTAGTCAATAATTAACGAAAAAACGTAATAAATGATAGCTAATCTTAGAGACAACCAAAAAAATAACCTATAATTCAATAACCTTTCTCTCGATTTAAATGGAACCTATATTATTTTGTTTCTACTCATTTAGGAGAAACCGTATTTTTAAACATACGACATGATCGTCAACTATCTTTGGTACATTTTTTGGTTGTCTCTAAGATTAGCAGCCATTAGAAAATTTATTAGGTTTTCGTTAATTATTGACGAATACTTGATGTAAAAATTCCATCTCTTGATAATTTAATTACTGACAACAAACTCTAAATTTCAGTATTAGACAAGATTGAGCACCCAAATAGTAAGAAAAGGAAAAATTAAGCAAGACAACAGAGATAAATACGTATAATTACAAAAGAAAATAAGAGTTTGTATATTGCTAGACATCGAGGAGCTATTTTCAGATAATGAAGTCCAATTTAATGGTCAGAATAAAATGGAGTCCTCTAATAAGTCTATGGGGGTTCGGGAGAAAAGAAAATTATTCTACTATTTACAACTCTATTGTAACGATTTGATTTAACAACAGGGGCGTCATATACAAATCATTGTACGTATAAAATTTTTTGGACAATTATAAGTTTTGCTTATAAAAAATTTTTAAATCGGTATAAAAAGAGTTTCATTTTGATATACCTACCAATCTATTTTAATAACTTTTTCATTTTTGTGCACACAAAATATAAACTTTAAATTGATATTTCTCCAGGATCTATAGAAATTTTACTAATACAATTTCAAATCACTGAATGTTATCATTTTATGTCAAATTTTGCTTCAGGGCTAATACCATAATTTTCCCTCGAAATAAAAAAAAGTTCTACAGGCAGTTCAATGAATATAGAACCAAGGAAAGTAAAACAAATTTTCGTAGAGATAAGCACTTTGCAAAGATATATACCTTATCATACAACTAATCCTGAAAAATTCAGTTTGGAGACGAACTCAAAGTAAAGATGTACTGCCTGGTATGAATCGACAGAGCAACATAAAAATGGTGTACCTGGACTTTCCCGGTAATCATTGAAGAAACATATAGTCTGTGTGGTTTTATTCTGAAACTTTTATGGGGTAGTCCAAGCGATGACAAGAAAAAGACCTTTTTGTCATTACTGTTATTGGAGAAATTTGTATCTTAAACACCATAAATCAGGATCCTGCCCCGATAAAAAAATATGTGGATCTTACCCCAAAACAGCTTAAGAATGCAAATGCAAAAGCAAGGAATAAGTAAATAAAATGTTTTTATTAAATTCGTATGATATTTTTTTTTTACAATAATCAAGATTTTTTTCAAACAGCCGTATGGGAGGAAGTAGCCCTCATGGTAGAATACTGGTCTGGTCTTTTCTTATTATCACATAATGAATTGTCATAGCTAGTGCCTCAGCAGCGGTTTCAATTGTCCTGTATGTAATTTTTAAAATAAAGGCTAAAAGCGAGTTTCTTTATAAAAGACTAGGGGCTTCGCCCCTAGGTTCGCTACGCTCGTTCCTCTGTTATGGCTAATAGCAAGATACATAGGGGTGAATCTCGGGCAATGTAACATCTTCCATCCATTTACTGTTGTCACCCTTAATGCGAAGGGCGTTTCATCACTGTTGAATTATCAGCTTTAAAATTCTTTAAAAATCGAAAATTTAAGATATAGACTTGAAATGAGGTTTATATGAATAAAAAAGCTTTCAACTTCCAGATGATGTAAATATTTTCTTTGTAAGATAAAATCTCGAGGAGCATAGATATTACATCCACATATGGGACAATATTTCTTGAAAAACTGTTTCATTTTTTGATGAAAATATTAGTCTGTTTTAAAATATTTTTAAACAAATGAGATCTAGTTTGAAATAAAAATGTCTGCATTCTTAGATTGTAAAAAGATCAAAATTCTAAGATAATGTTTTCGCGAGTTATCGTAATCTGAAGAGGAAAAAGTCAATATTTTCCCCCAAAATATAAAATTTTTAAAAAAACTTAAAAGTCGGACGAAGATGAGACATGTCTAACTTTGGTCCCCCCATTTTTTGCAGCCATTGGTATCGCTCTCTACCCCATACCCTCAGCGGTTTCGGAGGAGATAGTGTGACAAGATTTTGACATCGGTAGCGGGAGTTACTTTTTTTTAGAATAAAGAGATGCGAAAGAGGGAGATTTAAACTTTCTTAAATTTTGAGAGATGTTTTTAATTTTAGCTATGGTTCATTGTTGTAAACCGATTCATTCTTCGATACATTATTTTGTTGTATAAACTCAGACTGGAATTTCGTACGTTAGAATCGGGAAGAGGAATGCTTAGATGTGTTTTATTCTTATAAATTCTTTATTTACCAAAGGGAAGACTGGGGAAGCTTTGAAAATTGATTATTGCTATTTTTATTGATTATTTTATGAGTGCAGTGTGTTGTTTCTAAGTTAGCTTTATATGAAAGATGATTTTTTAGGATTTGTTTTAGTTTTTCTTTTATTGTTTCTAAGGTTAGAAATGTTTCTAAGGCGAGCAAAATATGCGTCAAAATGGATTCGTTACTGAGGCACCTAAACACTGAAAAGAAGAACAACATATTACATGGTTCTGCCGTAAAGGAAGAAAAGGGAAATGCTCTGGGAAAAGATGTTGAAAATGATCATTTTCCACACAGCTTGTTTCGCCCAACCGAAAAGGGCCCCAACCAAGAGGTGTAGAGACCTCCAGATAAATGCAGATTAATTTTCGATCCTTTGTTCCTTGATCATATTTATAAACATGGTTAAAAAATAATTGATTTTAATTTTTATAATGAGGTTAGTTAACTTTTACATTAATACATATTATATAACTATGTATTTTATAATATTTGACATTATTTATACATTATTATTATTATACTATTTATGGGTGCCTGTTACAAAATACCGCATATTCACAGTTACTGTTACATACTTCAATTTCAAACAAGTTCACTGCAAACCCATTAATCCTTAACCAAAATTAAGATTCCAATGTTTTTAAACCTGCTGACCTAGACCTGAAAATGCCATGTTTCATGGATAAGTACCGAGATTAAAAAGTATTGAACCTTGCTCGAAGCGAAATACAACACAGAATTTCATGTCCCTCCTTAATATTGAAAATTATCTGGAAAATATAAGTTTATTATATAATATAGTGTATTAAAAAATGTAGGTTTATTAATGAATGCAGGGATATTAATAGCGTTCTTGATTCGTGTCATGAAAAATTCTTAAAAGAACTTTTCATAAGTTTAAAAGATATATTCTTATTCAGTATAACAAAAACAATTTGACGAATATCCGTCAGGCAAAAAGAAAATCCTTAGATATTTGCATAATGATGTAGTATACCAAGTTGTATACATTGAGAATAAGGATATGCAAGGTACATCTATACCAGCCAAAAGAACCTGAGTTAGATGTATTCATGCTTTTCGGAGTCTAAAATGAGTCTTTCTGTCAACAAAACAGACATTTCTTTATTTTAAAAGTTTCTCGTAATCAAAAAACTGCTTTCTTAAAAGTGCGGTACAAAAATAATACAAACAATGATGAATGAAAGTTACTTTACACAATTTAATTTTTTCTTTTGCTTGGTAAGGTTTTATCTCTACCGACAAACTGCATATACTTTATTTATACACTCCAAACCATATTACTTAGTAACATTTTAACTAAATTAGAGTTGGATACTTTAAGTTTAAAATTTTTATGGCAATTTATTCTTTTTGAACATAGTATCATTAATTTAAATAAGTCATTAACTTAACCATAGTTGATTTTTAAAAATGTCTTCGTGTTCTTATCTTGTCAAAAATATAATGATTTCTTCTCTTTCTGGCGGCACTTTAATTATCAGCAAAAGTCAACGTGTGAGATATCATAGAAATTTCTTCCTTTATTTTGACCCACCGTCAGAAGATAAATTTGGCACGTCTTACGACTGGCCGAGGTACAGAACTCATTTCTCTTTACTGGGGGACAGAAACCCGGAATGAGTTGGCAGAATTTCTCAGGCGTGAATCTTAGGTTTCAAGCGATTCAATTGTACTGCTGACAGGTGATTCAAAAAGAATGGAAGTTTTATAGAGTAATTAGCAGATACAGCTGGAATGATAAATCATAGGAGTGGTAAGATGATTTATATAACTTCATTTCTCGAAATGTTGTTCGTAAGGAAATTAAGGTATCACACTTGCGCTTTTTGCAGTTTGTCACAGAATACGTTATTAGTCAAAGCTTTTAACATTTTTGTGGGTAATTTATTGACTGTAAAAGGTTTTATTAGAAATATAGATATAGACAAAGTTAAAATTATCATTTAAGGTTGCTTCAAAGGTACGCTTACCTAAAAACTCGCTGAATATCTTAATTTGGAGGGAAAAACGTGTAGCAGATGTCATGACATTTCTCGGAATAGTTAAATATTAACAATTATAAGAAGAATTTGTAAGGTATACTATTCATAAAGTGAAATTATTTTACATTGAGACTTTGGTATAGAGGTCAGAACCCTGGTTTCGAAGTCCAGGGGTCGAAAGTTCGATTCTCACTGTCGACAGGTAACCACTTTAGTGGTACTCGACCGTTAAAATAAACGTTAGTGAAATATTAGGCAGCATGTAAGCGATATTCATGAATTGATGAGCAACGCTTAAAAATAGTATTGTAGACAAATACGTGTGGCCAACTGCAAGTGAATTTTTTTTAATAGTGTGTGTTTAAAAAAGATATTGGAAGAGATTTTAACATATGGTATAACATATATCTATAAAACTCATTTACCACTTTTAAATATTAATTCAAGAAACTGCAGCTAAGCAAGATTGTTCTACAAAAACAAGGAACTTCAATACTTTAAGAATTCGTAAAATAATGTCTAGCTTTTAAAAACAATAATATTAAACATCACTTTACTATTACTAGCATAAATAAATTAAATCCTATGAAATAAAAATATCATTAGTTAGGCACCAAGAAATGTTCTTCAAAGCGTCATTAAAGAGCCTATTTGTGATTCAGTCAGCGGTTTGTCAAAAAATAACATCTTTTGTTCTTTCAAAAAAAAAATTCTCACTTATTTTCTCAGAACTTATTACACATTATTCGGAAAGCTATGCAAATGGGTGTTTGCTGCCATAATGGAGGCAGACATAGCATGATGAAATCTAAAATTACATTTGCGACTTTTAAAGTATTTACTTGAAAAAATATGCACGGAATCAAGCGAATTGTATATTTAAAAGAAGATAAGTACACGAATTTCTACTAACAAAAATTTTCAAATTTCATTATTAAAATTTAGAGACAACAAATTGGCATCAAATTACTGCCACTTAAAATTCATGAGGAAGTATGTTTTCTTATTGGTTATACGACAGTAATTGTAGTCTACGTTATTGTAAATTCACTCAGGGGAAGAAAATAATATAAAGCCTCAAAATTTTACGAATTAAAGGAGCAATCAGACACATTATTAGAGAATTTCAAATGCCAATACGGTTTGCTTAACCCTTTCAGGGGCAACAACTTTCACGGTATGCACGGTGAAGATTTTTTTCCCATTTATTTTTAACCTAAAGAACCTTGAAAAATTTTTCAATTAAAGGTTGCAAAATATTTTTACTTCTTTAAACTGATAACAGATGGCAGTACTAACCATATTTTCTGATCATTTAACTAGAATACATTGAATGCAAGTTAAAAAAAAGACTATATTTAGGCGTTTGCACTGTGCAAACGGTGCCCCTCAAAGGGAAGGCTTCTGTGTACTAAACTTATTGGATTTATACACCTCAATGTTAACCTATCTAGAAAATTTTTCTACGATTTAAAGTTACATAAATTGTGTAATCCAGTAAAAAATGGTATTTTTAGATAGCCTGAACTTGCACCTTGCAACAGAATTCATTTTATGAATTTTGTCCAAGGAATTGATGAGCGTTTAAAACAAACTACACCAGATTTTTTTCTCGAATAATTTAAATTTTAAAATATTATTTACATTTTTTAATAAAATGAAAAATACCCCATGGCGTAAAATTTCTTTCGCTATTACGGAGTACAAATTTTAAAAAAATCTTGAAATCCAAGTCGGCAAATCCTTGGACACATTTTCTCTTTTGGTTAACATTGAGGTGAGCGAATCCAATAATGATAGTACACATCAGCTTTAATCAGAAGCCAAGCAACAAAGCGCCCACAGTGCAAACACCACAGACAAGGTGGATGAAAGCGGTGCCATTCCAAACAAAATTGTATAGGGTGAAAACTGCCTAACGAGAAACAGAAAAAAAGAGGAATAACTGGATGCAACGAAAAAATAGGAAACAAGGAAAGGGCATAAAAATCCCTTAAAGCATATAATAAAAGGGAAAAACTAAGTTCATTATAGAATTCCGATATAAAATGATATAAGTGATAGATATGTCATCACTGAAAAAAATAGTCAGCGTAAAGAAGAAATTCTTTAAACAATTCAGTTCCGAAATGGAACTGGGAGTGCAGAGGATATTCGTCGCTGGATTATTTTGCCCTGAATCCCGAAAAGGGGGGAGAGGGGGAGGGGAATACAGACATAGAAATTTCTCTCTTTTCTTCAATAGTCAGGTTTTACTATCTTTAAGACAAAAGTTAAGAACCCTTCTTTTTTGTACAATGTAGCCATGGCTGCATTCACAAAGAAAAAAATAAATACCTCCAATCATTATCAAGATGAATAGGACAAAAATGCAGTTCAATGAGAGGTTTGCAAAGCATTTCTCTTAGGGAGAGCTCATTCCATATTGAACTGTTCCATATAGAACTAAGTCTCTAGAGTAAAACAATTATTCATCTTTGAATGCACCATAATATTAGAGGAATTCTGAAAATATCAACAAATTTTTTTAATGTAAAAAGCGAAATAGAAAATAAGTGATTTATTTATCATCCGAACTGCAAAACAAAATCTTCGAAATTTAAAAAACCGAATATTTTTTAATATTCCTCCATTACATATTCCTCACCAAGAGGAACAGCAGTGAAAGGAAACAAAGAATCCTCAAAGGTAGAGTAAAATTAATTATTTACCATTCCCTTGTCTTCAGGATCATTCTTTCCACCTTAATTATGCGAGAGGATATGTATTCTCGAAGAAAATGACTCAATATATTCAGTAGTATACAGCATTGGGGTGCAAACTTTTTTCTACCGCGACCCATTTTCTTAATATTTATTTTCATTAAAAATGCGATCCATTTCATTAAAACATATATCGACCCCAATAAAAAATTTTTGGTAGTATCAATTTTTTTAAATAAATAGGAAATTGCTAACAATAATAAATAAGCAAATTTTAACAAACAAACAATTTAGAAAATACAGGGTGATTTTTTTTTAATTGACACTACTCAGAGCCATCTGTAGCGGAATTCTACCAAAATTGATAGAAGGACTGAGGTCGACATGGAAAAGAGTTTCCGAGGGAAAAAAAAAGAAAATATTTTTTCCAAAAGTCGCCAATAGGGCACGATATGGCGCTTTTTTGTCAGCGCACCCGAGAATTTTCATAAAAGGCAAGCAGGACATCAAAATACAAGTTCACGTCTATGTAGTCGACAGCAGCGCCAGTATTTCGGGCTATAAAGATAAGGGATGAGTACCGATAAAGTTGTAAGCAGACAAATGAATAACAAAGAAATTTCACTGCAACATCACTTTATGCATCAAATTCACTCCTCCCTCCTTCAATGTGACCACAGTCCTTGTGGACGACCCATTGCATCCTGAACACTACATTCTCAACGGCCAAGCGTAACATGTCACCAGGAATGTTCATCAAAGACCGGGATATGTTGTTCTTTTGGGCCGCCAAGTTCTAGACTCCACTAAGATACACCTTAGACTTTAAATAACCACACAGAGAAAATCTCACATGGGTTAGGTCCGGGGAGCGAGGTGGTCATGCAAGTGAAAAAAAACGACCGATGATCCTTTCTTCTTTAAAGCGAAGGCGCAACAGACTCTGCACCGATCTTTATAGCCCAAAATACTGGCGCTGCTGTCAACTACGTAGTCATGAATTTGCATTTTGATGTTTTACTTAACTTTTATGGAAATTCTTGGATGCGCCGACCACAACAGCGCCATATCGACCCCTATTGGCGAGTTTTGGAACTATTTTTTTTACGGAAACTCTTTCCCATGTCGTCCTTAGTCCCTCTATGGATTTTAGTGGAATTCCAGCTGATAGATCGCGCTACAGATGGCTCTGAATAATGACAGTTTAAAAGAAATCACCCTGTAAATGAACTTTAGAATTTGGGTGTATATCTACTCAGAAAAAAAAACAATTAGAAAAATGTCTTGATCACCCTCTCCACTTGCTTTTGCTAAATCTCATCGAACAAAATCTTCGTGTTTAAAAACCAATATATATTTCCTGTAAGATGAAATTAACGATCATTAAAATTAAAAAGAGCAGGATTTCAAAATTATATAAGCTTCTTATTAAAACATTGAAAATTATATACTTCATTTTATTTATGACACTAAAAAACAAAAGAAAAGAATGATAAGGTGTGCGCCGGGACCTCAGGTAATGTTTTACCTTATTTAACAATATACACCTTATTTATCAATATCATATACATTTTTTACCAAATGTAAATGAAAATATTAAAACTTTGTAATTTTAGAAAATTTGAAATAGATTTTCAAATTAAATAAAATTGTATGATAAATTTACTCCAAAGTGTCCACGACCCCTGCCATTTTTTTTCATGACCCCCCCCCCCCCCCATGGGTCGAGACACCCTCTCGGCACACCACTGGTATAGAAATACGGTTAAGATCAATTTTAGCGCGAGCTATAGACGGAAATTTGAAAGTCAATGATGATTGTTTCTTTATGAATCTCTCAATAAATAATGATATTTTAAACGCTTAGCATTAAAATATATTAACATGTCAGTAAAAATTCGTCACATATAAAAAAAAGGAAACACCATTTTCCTGGAATATATTTAGCGCTTCTATTAATATTATAACACCGTGCTGCAAACTCTTCCATCTGCAATACTTTCTTGTTTTGTAGCCCTCGAATACATTCTAATATGAGTCTTTTTACCAAAGAAACAAATTTAAAACTCTTCGAGCATGTAAATATTTCTTGAAAAGCTTCAAAATGGGGAAATTACTTTCTTCTGTACCCTGATTCTTTGGGGGATATTGTACATGAAACATCAGTTTCTAAACTTATGCTTTAATAAATATGTTTCTACCAATATTCGTTTCCAGGTATGGGAATATTTCTTTCAATCTATCTTTCTTTTTTTTTATCTATAACTACCCTCGAGATTTGTACATAAGTTCACTAAGAAAAGGAATACCGGTTGTTTATTCTGTCTATGGATTAAATAATTTTTTAGTATATTTCATACAGATCTCTATATAATAATCTATGCATAAGAAGAAGATTATATTAACATAAGACATGAAAGTTATATTAACACTACCTGAAAACCCTTTACTTCACTACGGAGTACATTCAAATTAAATTCAACGGTCAATGTATGCAATTAATGCCAAAAATATGTATAAATATATTTATAATAAATACAATGATGAATATATGCAATTGATGTTAAAAAAACGAAAAAATATATAAAAAAATCGTAACGGATATTTTTATAGACAAAATAATGTAGAAGAAAATATTCAAATTAAATCTAATAGAACATACTAAAGAATATTGTACAGTTAATATAGTACAGTTTGAGGAACATATCTTTTACTGTATTTTAATATTTTTTGGATAATTTCCAATCGTCTGCCGCATTTGCAAGGAATAAAATATTTTTTTTCTATTTCGTTGTTATGCACGTGACGATAAATTAATTTAAAGTACCAGAAAAAGAAATCACGTGATCACCATTTAATAAATTAAATTCTAAAAATTAATCTTCAAAAATTTACCCAAAATCAGAAAATCTAGCTAAAGATTCGAAAAAGATTTCATCTTAAAGCAATTTCTATGATCTTTCTCGTGATATAAATTTTATAACCCTCAATCTATTATTTTAAATGCAAACTAAAAAGAAGTTACTAAAACAGCTTCAAAATTTAATTTTGAAATATCTAAGAAGAATTTTTCAAAAATATCTTTTAGTGCAACCCTACACTATAAGAAGAATCGCCATGCAAATTTTCAGCCCTTTAGGTCCAGCGACTCGGTCTGTGCGTTGTATGTCAGTCAATCAGTCAGTTACGGAACTGTTTAATATATATAGATAAGACTACTTAAACATTATATCCTCCTGGTTCTATATACATCCTTCGATTGCTTCTAAATTTTTCTTTTCTAAATTTAAAAAATTACAATTTTTTTCATGCAGTTAGTTTAAGTAAAGGCAGGCCGGAAAAATAGAAAAAAATCCTTTCAAACTCCATTGTAAAACATATTTAACGGAACATCAGATCCTTCAGTGATCTCAGTCAGTTACTTTTGTTGTTATGTTCCTTAAGATTCAAGATCTTTAAAGTACCATTTTAAGAAACTCAGCCATTATAAAAATAAATTGTAATTTCATAAAAATTTCTCACGTAAAAATAACTAGTATGCAATAAACATCTGTATAACATGGAATTTTAGAACTTTAAGACACACCATGAATACGATTTATAGTTGAGTTTTTTCCGCTTATTTTAAGTAGAATGACCATCCTTTTTCTGTCCAAGGGTATAAAAAACCACAGGTAGGTTGGACTTTAGAGCAGTACGATAATTTTCCATCAAAAATTCTAGAACTTGAAACGGATAAAAGTACTAATGCCAATTGGTGGACAAGCTATTCAGCCATTGTACGTCCAAACACACCAATACCCGCAACTGAAAGCCCATTCTAATCAGTAAAACTGGAATACGAAGACTCTAGAACTGAAATCCATAGTTTTATTGGGTCGGCTATCGTCCGATACATATACTGTAGGAGTTACAGATAAATCTTATTTAATAAGGCTATGCATTTATAAAATATTTGATATTATTTACCAATTGTAAAATTGATATACTGATTGTAAAATGCTCCCGAATAAAAGGATCGGGTTCGTACAGATCTCTACGTTCAATTTTTGCTACGCGAAGGATAATTAGACCAGTACCTACTGCTTACAACCGATGCCGAACGGCTACAAACACCCATACCAACAGTGGGACTCGAACCCTCAAACTCTGGTACCGGAATCCAGCGCCCTAGTCATTCAACCATCACCAAGCTTACAATAAAAGGCAATTTATCCGTTAAACTGAGGTGAAACAATTAAATTTCTTTTTTATTTGATAGGGTTAATAAATCGGCTGTTTCATTTAAGAGAGTTTACTTAACTTACACACGAGAGTTTACCGTTAACTTACACGCGTGCACGGACGTAATCTATGTCTGAAAACGTAGTGCTATTTTGTCACAGGATTACAGAGCTTGTTTACTTACTATCAAACAGTAAAGACAAAAGCATTTTTAAAAATCGGTTATTATTAGCAACTTGTTGGTACCCGTCAAACATGACGGCTGGATACTGAATAAATGTACTAATACACAAATTATACTCAACACATCATTGAAAAATAGAGAAATTCCTCGAAATAAAAATAAGTGTTTATGCGGTCTCGTGCTTAGTGAGTATCTAAAGCCAGATTAAAGCATGTCACTGAGCATGCACAGACAGCAATTTTTTAATCTGTAAATTAACTGTAAAAGATATTGCGGTTGCAAAAACCAAATTTGACACATCTTTAGGATAAAATCTTTCGTTTAAGGCCAAAATGAATTAAAATAATGCAGTAGTTTTCTCTCACGGTCTGCCCCAAAAATCGGCTTAGCAACTTAAATATATATATAGATAGATAGATAGATAGTAGTATTTAAAAGGTAAGTCTCTTGATTTTTAAAAACATACACTGCATTTCAAAAGATATTTTATACTGGCGAATTTAGATAAGTGAATTTGGATAATTTTAGTTGTTAAGGTTATTGCGTCTTATTCAGTGTCAATATTTCTTTTCCACGTGAAATACACTGCTGGCCACTGTAAATGCAACACCCTGAAGGAAACATGCAAATAGCATGAAATTTACAACATGCATTAGCGGAGGTGAGATATGCAAATGATTAGAATTTCAGCGCAGACGCACATCACGTGCGCCTGTGGTGTCACTTCAAAGCGCTATTTAAGGCTTGGAGATTTCGACGATTTCAAGTTCGGCAATTGTGGTTTTCTTGTGGTTTTTTCAAAAAAACGATCAATTATGCCTCGTCGAGAACAGCGATCATCTTTTGAACAAGTATCCGAGTTCGACAGAGAAAGGATAGTGGCCTACCGAGATTGAGGATTATCTTTCAGGGAAATCGGTAGTCGTGTTGGACGAAACCAAACAACTGTAATGCGGATATGTGATCGTTGGATGCAGGAGGGTACGAGGGACCGGCGTATTTGATCGCATCCACCTCAGCGCACCACTTCACGTGATGACAGGCAAATTGTGGGCATGGCAGTGACGGATCGCTCAGTCACATCACGAACCATAGCACAGCACATGCAGCCTGTAACGCATCATCCAGTGTCTGCGCGTACCATTCGACGCCGTTTACAGCAGAGTGGTCTGTTCGCAAGACGTCCATTGCTTTGTCTACCCTTGACGCAGAGCCACAGACGTCTCCGCCGCCAATGGTGCGATGACAGAAGGATGTGGACGGCAGAATGGAATGAAATTGTCTTTACTGACGAGTCACGCTTCTGTCTGCAACACCACGATGGTCGCATTCGAGTCTGGAGACACCGTGAAGAGAGGATGCTGAACAGCTGCGTTATGCACCGCCACACTGGTCCTGCACCGGGTATTATGGTATGGGGCGGTATTGGATATCACTCTTGCACACCTCTAGTTCGCATTGCCGGTACTTTAAACAGCCAGCGCTACATCTCCGAGGTGTTGGAGCCAGTTGTCCTTCCTTAACTGTCCTTCAGGGCTTGCCCACAGCCATATTTCAACAGGATAATGCGCGACCACACGTGGCACGCATTGTCCAACGGTTCTTCGTCAATCGCCAGATTAAATTGCTTCCCTGGCCGCCTCGCTCTCCGGATCTTTCGCCGATAGAAAACATGTGGTCCATGGTTGCTCTACGATTGACCCAGATTCCATCCCCAGCTACCACAGCAGATCAACTTTGGCAACGTGTGGAAGCTGCTTGGTCTGCTGTACCCCAAAAACTCATCCAAAGTCTCTTTGAATCAATGCCGAGGCGTGTGGCAGCGGTGATCTCCAACAATGGCGGCTACTCTGGCTACTGATTTTGGCAGGAACCACACTTCACAGAAGTCTATAAATTTAATCATTTGATACTTGGTCAACATGTTATCTAAAAAATAAATTTTGTTGTGATATCTCTTGTCTTTCTTGGTGTTGCAATTTGGGTGGCCAGCAGTGTACATACAGTCTGCACTTCTCATTTTGCAAAGATAAATCTCTCAAGATAAGTAATGATCTCTTTACAGCGACACACCTATGAAATTAAGCATTAAAGTATCATTTAAAATATATGAAAAAACAATTATTCAAATTATGTTCTTGCAAATTCATACATTTCTAACTATTCAAGATATTTTATTAATTCTTATTTCTTACATTCCACACGCAAATGCTATGCCCTAGTTTTCTAGTTCCGTGACATCTTATTTGCATGACAAAATATGAATGACTCACCATAAAGAGTAGTGAAACTTGCTTTGAAATCTAATCTCAAAGCCTTTTTTGTGTTGACATTATGTGGGAAGAAATTCTTGAGGGCGAGAAACTAGCGAAATATACTTTTCTTATGCTTTCCTGTGCGTATTTACCCATATAAAAGAATTTGCAAAACACTTTAACAAAGAAACATTTCTGCGATTGTGAATTTCTATTTTAAATTCCATCTAAACTGAAATTTAATTTCCTCCCATAATCGGAAAAGAGGGTATAAAAATGTCATGAAAAGACATTTTCATGAATTTTTAAAATAGGCAGATTTTTTTCAATTAACTGAAAGAAAATTTGTAAGCAGCATGCAAAAGGTGCTTTGTTAAATCACCACTGTTATGAATTTTTTTTTGCGATTATCTTTAAAAGAAATAACATTATGAGGTAAAAATTGAGATTTTCTAGGGAAAGCAATAGTAAAAAGGAAACAAAATTAAAGGGTCTCAAACAATAAAAAAATACATAAACTAAACAAAAGGTTCAGGAGATTTTTGTTCCAGAAAAATTCCTTTAAAAGTAGCTTGATTGTAATGGATATGTCATGTTTTTGTAGGCAGCAAAGCTCAATGCTTTAGTTTTGAATAGCGTGTCTCTTAGACCCCGTCTCGAGTTCTCGATAAGCGTGACAGATTTCAGAATCCTGAAGCTATTTTAGAAATCGTTTTGCTGGAAGACGACGGAAAGTAAAAAACCTGGAATAAAAATAATAGCGACATTTTCTTACCTCGACCCTTTTTTGTATCTTTTTATCAATTTTGTTTTATGTTACACCTGTATACAAGCATGTTATTTTTAAAAGCAATTCTAACACATAATTTTTAGTTTTTTTTAAAAAATTAACAACGATCTCTCACAGTCCTCAATTTTTTCTATTTTCATTTTTCTTTCAGTGTGCAAGGAATATAAATCAATGAACTGAACAGTCAATTTTACTCCCTTTTTTTACATTGCAAAACTGATTGTAGATATATCTTTTAAACGAGCTCCAATCCTGCGAGGTTCTCTCTTTACATCTCCATGATGTATAATTTTTCGTTTAGTTTAAAGAAACTAGAAAGAGCAAAGCCTCGTCTCAGAAAGGAGATTTGAGCTATCCTCTTAAACACATGTCGCATCCACAGGAACTAATTTTAATGAAAGCAGGCGTGTTTGTCATGCGTGATAAGGTGAGCCAATCACAGGTTCTGAGTCAGACATTTCCTAATAACAGCTATCTCATAGTTTAATTTCTCGAGCCTTGTTAGATCGTATAAATCTAAAGGTATTTTCAAGGCCGATCTGCTTAATAAAGTAATTCCGATAAAATTCTGAGTATCCTTTGAACTATTATGAACTATACTTCAAAATATACTTATTTCTTCATCTCTTTCTATCTAGCTACCTACATGCTGTCTATATTATATATATATATAAATGTAACAAGAAAACGCGCCTTCCTAAATTACTTTACTTTAAAGCATATTCTATTGTTAATAAAGTACGACCCCTTTTCAAAAATTGCGACCTAAAAGTAAAATAAGATAATTTATCGTAGCCCTGCAGGGGATTAACGCGTAGAACTTCTGGGAGATGCAGTCGGTACGAGGAGTGATGCAGTCGGGCTGAGTGTTCATTCAGGAAAACACTTACGAAATTTAGGAGAGTAACACTCGCGGAGCCATAGAAGAGGAACACACATTTCCGACGATATCCAGGAAATCACCTTTATTCAATTATGAAGCATCGCGAAGGCTACAGCGGCCACATGACTTGTCCGGCGTCCATGCCAGGACGGGACGTAAAAACAGCAGTGCTTACATTGGAGAGTTAAGAGAAAAGCGTTGTAACCACCGGACTGTGGACCGTAGGTCCAACAGCAACAAGAGTTAGAAACGAAGAGAGAGAAAAGTCTTCTGTTCATGCAATATTAAATGGGTGTTTTGCGATATTTACGCCAAAGGGCATAAACTACTTAATTTTTAATTGGGCGACTTTAGATTCGTGGAGTTCAAGTGTCCACTTCAGTTTCCCGGGGACAGATAGATCCCGCACTTGTTAGAACCGCGAACTGTTGACCTGGGCGTAGGATAAGTGGCCATAAAGTTCTTGCAAAGTGGGGTTTTTGACGTTATACAAGACATAAATCTAGAGTGGTTTGAGGGTTCTTCAAGAATTTTGACACTATACTGACATTCGGAATCTCATAAACTTCTAACACTCATATCTGGGGATGTTATTGAGTTCCGATACTTCACATGCCTGCTTAATGATCTGCAGGGCTACGATAAACTATCTTATTTTACTTTCAGGTAGCAATTTTTGAAAAGGGGTCGTACTTTATTAACAATAGAATATGCTTTAAAGTAAAGTAATTTAGGAAGACTTTTCTTGTTACATATATATATATATATATATATATATATATATATATATATATATATATATATATATATATATATATATATATATATATATATATATATATATATATATATATATATATATATATATATATATATGTATATATATATATATATATATATATATATATATATATATATATATGTGAGAGTGAGTTTGGCAACACAACTGAACTATTACTACAACTTCCACTCCTCACTACTGCGGCACGAAGGACTTTAAGCGGATGTGTTGTTCTGCAAGCTCCCGATGTTTAGCTCTTTTGATGCTTCTGTGTTTATTTTTTAATTTCATACTAAGTGTTAGTCCTGTCTTGTAAACATCGTCTAGTTTAATTAAATGTTCAAAATAATTAAGTCTAATGATTCACTTCTAAAGGAAGGAGTACTAACTCCTTCCTACATATATGTATATACACAACCTTTGTCCAGAAAGTTCGGTGAATGACGTCATAGTGCTCACGGTCGTGAGAGTTTGCAACCAGCGCATACCGTGCCGGACAGGTGAAGGCTGGTCTAAAACAGTTCCTGAACGATGGCGCAGTGAGTTAGCTTATAGTGTGGAAACAGTTCATTGTAGAGTGAAGATGTTGTGAGCTCGGTCGAAATTCAAAATGAATCAGCAAACGAATATGCTGTTCTGCTTCAAACCTGAAAAATCAGCGAAAGAGACTCATGAAATGCTGCTAAACGTTTACAAAGAACGTGTTGTCACCTTGAAGAGCGTGTATGAGTGGTTTAAACGCTTCCGAGAAGGGCGGGACACCATTGAATACTCCCCCCAAAGTGGTCGGCCTGCAACTGCACGCACCCCGGACAAAGTACGGAAAGTGAAGGAATTGTTGGCCAAGGATCGTCTTGTGACAGTACGAATGACAGCGGAGGAAGTGGTAATTGGTCGTGAGATGGCTCACCTCATACTGACCTAGAATTTGGGAAAATGCAAGCTTTGATACTGACTTGTGCCTTACACTTTGACGCCGGAACAAATGCAAATTCGGCTTGACGCGTGTGGAGACTTCATCGATATGGAGGATCGAAACCCAAATTTCCTGAAAACCATTGTCGCGGATGACGAGACCTGGTGCCTGAAGTACGACCCCGACAGTAAGCATCATAGTATGTAGTGGCGGGATCCAGGGTCGCCGAAAAGCAAGAAGGTGCGAAGTGAGAAATCCCGCGTCAAGCTCGTGGTGTTCTTCGACTTTGAGGGTCTCATCCATAAAGAATTTCTTTCTCCCTGAGAGCACCACGTTAAATGATTTTAAGTATGTAGATATACTGAAACGTCTGCTGCAATGGATCAATCGGTTACACCCCCAGTACGCCAATTAAGGCAACTGGAAACTCCTTCACAACAATGCCCGGCCACATAGTGCCTTTCTAGTGCAACGGTTTCTGGCCAACAGGAGAGTTGTGTCCCTGAATCCCCCCCTACTCCCCAGATTTGTCTCCCAAGGACTTTTTCTTGTTCCAAAAATTGAAATCAGCCCTGAAGGGCCACAGGTATTCGGACATTTCGGACATCCAACGTAATTCTATGACCCAGCTGAAGGCCATCCCTAAAGACGACTACGCCAGAAGTTTCCAAGTCTTGTACAACGATTCCCAGATGTGCATTACCGCCTACGGGGATTACTTCGAAGGACAGTAACAGCTGTTTCCTATAAGACAACAATCCATTGTAACTATAAACACTGTGGAGACTTCATCGATATGGAGGATCGAAACCCAAATTTCCTGAAAACCATTGTCGCGGATGACGAGACCTGGTGCCTGAAGTACGACCCCGACAGTAAGCTTCTGTGTGACAGTAAGCAGACAGTGTACATTCACCGAACTTTCTGGACAAAGGTTGTACACACACACACACACACATATATATATATATATATATATATATATATATATATATATATATATATATATATATATATATATACACTGAAGAACCTAGTACATTTGCCTGATATCGTGTAGCACCCCGACGAGCACGCAGAAGTACCGGAACACGATGTGGCATGGACTCTACTAATGTCTGAATGTATCCTGGAGGCAATTCATACCATGAATCCTGCAGGGCAATCCACAAAGCCATAGGAGAGCGAGGGATAGAGATGTCTTCTGAACAACACGTTGCAACGCATCCCAGATATGCTCAATAATATACATGTCTGGGGATTTAGGTGGGTAATAGAAGTGTCTAAAGTCAAAAGAGGGATCCTGGAGCCACTCCGTACAACTCTAGACATGTGGGGTGTCGCATTGTCCTGCTGGAATTATCCAAGTCCGTCGGAATGCACAATGGACATAAAGGAGTAGATGATCGGACGGGATGCTTATGTAGCCGTCACCTGTCATAATCGTTTCTAGACGTATCAGGGGTCCCATATCACGCAACTGTAAACGCCCCATAACAATCACAGAGGCTCTACCAGTTTGAACTGTCCCCTGTTGACATGTACAGTCCATAGATTCATGAGGTTGTCTCCATAGCCGTACACGTTCATCCCTATACAATTGGAAACGATACTCGTCAGATATGTTGTCTCCCAAACTTAAATAATAACTTTAGATCTCATTTGTTCACTTTCGTGTGAACCTTGATCCTCTTGTCGCATTAAACGCACGACCTTTTTTAAATAAATAAAGAGACTCCTTAAAGTAATTAAAATATCACTTTATTATATCATCTTTGGAACATCAACATGACCGTTATATACAGGGTGAATCTGAACAAGTGGGCAAAACTTTACGGGGTGATAGAACGGAGCTATACGAGCAATATTCGTCATAGAATGTATGGTCGGAACGCAAACGGTGAGAAGTTAAAAGGTAGTTTTCCACTGTCACATTTAAAGAATTAACACAAGAATGAGAGGAGATACTGAAGAAAACATTTTATTGACAGGAATGTAATCGATTTACATGGTCAAAGAAATTGCTCAAAAGAGCTTCCGCCAGCTGTAATTCAGGCTTCACACCTGCAGGATATGGACTGGCGCAGTTTTGCGAAGACACCAGGCATTTCTTGAATATCGCCGGCAAAAACGGCGATCCTGGCGACAAGTTCTATATTGGTTTCAATGGGGTACTCGTAGATTAGGATTTTCATAGGTCCCCACAGGAAAACGTCCAAACACGAGAGATCCGGCGATCTTGGTGGCCAAGCTATGGGACCACCTCGACGAATCCATCGCCCTGGGAATGTTGCATCCAAATTGTTCCGCACATCCATCCTGAAGTGTGCAGGCGTACCGTCGAGCTAGAACCACATTCTCGAACTGATTAGGGGTTGGAATCGGACGCAGCAACTCCGGCAACACCTCTTGTAGGAATGGGTGATACGATTAGTCTTCCAGACGGTGTGGCAGGAGGTATGGGCCAACCAAATGGTCATGGAGGATCCCTGCCCAAACATTTACGGAAAACCGCCGCTGGAACGAATGCGGACGTGTGGCATGCGGGTTCCATTTACAGCGCCACCTAGCGCCTCACTGTTTGCGTTCCGCCCATACTTTCTATGACGAATATTGCTCGTGTATGTGTGTTCTATCACCCCGTAAAGTTTTGCCCACTTGTTCAGATTCACCCTGTATATATGATCTTACTGCGTCTACAGTTTTCATTTGCAGCGCTAACGCGAGCAAAATAACGTTAACATTGCGCCATCTCTCACGCGAGCAAAATAACTTAAAAAGACCAGGCAACGTGTTTCCAGTCATAAACAGTCGAATGGAGGTTTTGGCAGGCTCAGTAAAGACGTAAAGCTTTGTGCCGGGCAGTCAACAACGTGCTGATACCTCAGCATTTAAATTCGCAGCAATTCGAGGAAATGGTGCACGTCTATATCGTTTAAGGATTCTCGTCAGTCGTCGACGGTCCAGCTCTTTCAAGGTCTTTTTCCGGCCGCACCGCTGTCGGAGATTTGATGCTTTATAGGATACCTGATATTCACGGTACACTCGTGAAATGGTCATGAGCGAAAATCCAAATTGCATCGTTAACTCGAAGATGCTATGTCCCCTCTCTCGAACACCAACTATAACACCATGTTCAAAGTCACATAAATCGTGATAACCTGCGATTGTAGCAGCAGGAACCTATCTCACAGCTTCTCCAGACACCTGTTGTCTTATATAGGCGCTGCCGACCGCGTCGCGTTACGCTGATTGGTTGCATATCTTCATTATTTGCATACGCACGCATGTACCAGTATTTTTAGCTCGTTCATTCGTTCGTTCGTGTGTGTGTGTGTGTGACTTTAACTGTACAAAACAGGAAAAATTCCAGAAAAGCAGCAAAACTTTTATTATGTGATTTCTTGTCTATTCCTTTTTGTAAAAAAAAAGTTTTAACCTTCGTTAATAATTGGAAAAGTCGTTTCAACTCTACATCTTAGCCACATATTATCTTATATTTAGTCAAATTCTTTACTTGTGACCAATAAACAACCGCACTTATTGGTAAAAAAAATTCTTTTATCGACTAAAACCTAAAAAAGTAAAAGTATAAAATGTAGTCTGTAAAATTTTTTAAAATAATTACAAAATCTTATAAGTTTCGGAAGAATTTTGCAAGTCTTACATCACAGCTACGTAGAAAGGATTTGTGTTTATAAAGTAATATATTTAGAATACTGAATAGAAGATTAAAATATATTCGTAGAATATAATACGAATGGGAGACGCATCCTTAATAATATCATTTGTCTAAGGTATATTTTCTTTACGGCATTAATGTAAACCTTTTCAGCTTATGTAAGATAAGTAATATGTTGTGTTGTTTGAGATATTTTAAGGTACATTTCTATAGAGACACTTCATCGTCCTATAATAAGTATTGGCATTAAGATTAGTATGCTCAGTGAATCACACAACCCGCGTCCAATTGTTTCATGGCTGGATGCAATCCTCTGAATGTCTCAGAGAACGAATATTATTATTAATACTCGTATTATTTGACGGATATTGTAACGTCGTGAACGAAGTACCGGTCGAGTAATCTGAGTTACAGCACATTTAATTAGAATAACCAATTTACTATTAAATTAGTTAAAGATGTTTGAAAGTCTATTTACAAAAGGATGAAGGTTTACATGTTAATGAGTCAGTGGCCCCCACTGATGCAATCGAGAAAGTCCTTTTAGAAGAAGTCTTTGATGAATTCTCTCTCTAAATCAGGATCAAGTCCAGTTGGGCCCTCGACGAAACTATTCAGCAGAGCGGATAACTGCGTCGAATAACTGTAGATCTGGATGATCAAAATAGATGAATCTCTTCACGAGATATCCCCAACACTAAGCTTATTAGTCTTAAGCTTATATCTATCTTCACGAGAAAATCATGCTAACTCTTCAAGTCAACGAAACGAGTCCTACTGGGCCCTCGTTATAGCTCTGACGACCTGGATGGCCTGAGTTGTCGTTCTCAGCTCGATAAAAAACAGCTAACTTTTTAAAGTCTCTCCTGGCGGATTCGGGCTTGGCACCACCGTCGAGACAATTTGCATATATTTTCCCTATTGGCGCTTGCATCCGTGATGTCATATATCAAGCTCCTCATTTGCCGGATAGTACGGCGCCAAGATGTCTGGGATTTGCACCCCTGTCTCCTGGGGACTTCGCTAGCGTCATTAATCTAGCGGACCTTGACGATATGGGTATTCAGCGGTACTGTCAATTTCGCGCCAGGCCTGCGCCGCCACCTGTTGTTAGTGAAAAGGGATGACTGCCCTCAAGTCTTAACGGCGTAAGAATTCATCTTCTTTGGATTACGAAGTATTGTAATCATTGGACGAATTAATTTAATTCGTCACAATATTCACCAAACCACACATGCTATATGAGTAATGGTCATGTAAAGAAATATTTTGAGTTTTATCCTATTTTTTAAGATATAATTGCAAATTGAGATGACAAAATACATCCATTCCGCCCTGATGATCGACGGCAATTGCAAAAAGATATAGTACATCTTCAGCGTACGGGGAGCTTACCGATGAGCTACAACAACGGCATAACAAACATAGGCTATGCCTTGTTTAGAAGCCTGAGATCGAAACAAGTAGCCTAGATCCAAGGCTAGTTGGTGCGCTGAAGATGTACATTTTTTACAAAATGAAAATCAGGTTTATACAACATTGACACATACATAGCATTAAAAAAAGTCTTAAAAGTCCAACAGTAGATTTCGCTTGGCTGTTTGGGGTTTAATGAGGCAAGGTCCAGAGAACAAGCTGCGCCAATTACATAAAACCCGAAAAAAACATATATACAAATTAGTATTTTTAAACCAAAAGTCCATTAAGACGATGATAAAAATATAAGCATATGAAATAAAGTGATAAAAACAGTCAAAATATGGAATAAAACCGTATAAAAACACAAATATAAAGTATAAAATTTGGAAGTATAAATATGACATAAACAGGTTTACATAAAAAATTAAATTAGTCCAACAGTAGAAGTATTTAGCTTCTTTATGGAGAAATAACCATCATTCCATATTTGGTACGCTAAAAAATATTTCTGACACCCAACCATCAACAGGTAAATAATGTATTTTTTAAATGAAGGTTTCGGAGATGATAATTTTTTAAAGGATCATTTCGAAACTTCTGGATGAATCTAGTTCAGCGTGTGTCTGGTTTAAAAGAACTAAATATGGGCGTAATATGAAATATATTATACCCCATCTTCAGCCGTAAAATCCTATTGATAAGTTATGAAATATTAATATTTTTTGCTTATTGTATGCGAAATATATTATTCTAGCAATGGGAATTTTTATGTTAATATTATGGAAAATATTTTTTAGGATTCATACTAGCCTGACAGAAAATAGTTTACCTTTTCATTTAATAAATTTTCCAACATGTGTATGTGTGCCAACACCTTTAATCTTTAAATTTTGTCCTCGGGTGGAAAAAAAATATCCAACACCTCTGACTTGCTGGTGGAAAAAAATCAACAATGAGCACAAAACGGATATCAGCAACCTTCGTAGAACGAAATTCAATTACATCAGTTACACTTCAAAAGATACCAAGCACGTAATCTTCTGACATGTAGTTGGGATGCTCTCTGAATCTTAGTCATATTCTGCCACATGAAAAGTTTAAGAATTCTATATTTTAAAGCGAATCCCAAATCATCTTTAATAAGGATATGCCTTACTTAGTAACCATGTAAGCTTTTTTCAGTGAAACAAGAGGAAAAACTCATTAAGATATCATTTCATGTTATTTACATCGGAACACAGGAGAGGAAACATGTGTGATTCTTTTATTATGTTATAACATATTATAAATATCAGTTTATAATTTTTCGCGCCACTTCAGAATACTTTTCGAATCATCTTATCAAATAGTAGAAACTTGAGTCAATATTTCTGGAACATTTAATGCTCGTTTTAGTTAAGGCTGCTATGTACTAACCCCATTGGATTCGCTCACCTCAATGTTAACCTATGGAAAAAATTTGTCCACGGATTGCTGACTTGGATTTTAAGATATTTTTTAAAAAATTGTACTCCGTCATAGAGAAAGAAATTTTACATTTGTGTACATTTTTCTTTTTTTTAAATTAATATTTAACATTTAAAATTGCATTTAAAATTACACACATAAAAATTAACATAAAAATTAACATTTTTCGGTTTTTTTTAAATTAATATTTTAAAATTTAAATTATTCGGGGGAAAATCTGGTATAGTGTGTTTTAAACGCTCATAAATTCCTTCGGTGGACGAATTTTATAAAATGAATCCTGTAGAGCTTAGCAGAAAAGTTCAGGCTATCTGACAATACCAGTTTTCTTTGATTATCACCATTTACGTACCTGTAAATAGTTGACAAAAATATATTTTTAAATAAAAATTTGGGGTCTCCACTTATCCCCCCTATATAGAGAGAGCCATTACAATCCCTTAAAATGTCAATCCTAAGGGGGGTGGAATTCTCGAACTGTCAACTCGACTCGTCCCACCACAAGAGTCTGAAAGAAGGGGAAAAGGGAAATACGATTTTTTTCTTAGTACATAGCAACCTTAAAACACCAATTCAATATTATTTCGTTACAGTTAAAAGTTATTCTCTTACGGTGTGTGACTATTTATCCTCCGATATCTGAGTTGAGCATCCGAAACTTTTAATCCCATTTGATTTGGTGACATTGTGGAAATAAAAGAGAGCCTAGAGATTTAGGAGTAGTACTAATTCAGTACTTGTATACGGAGGTATGCCTCGTGTGATAATTTATATGACGAGATGACCTTCCGTATAAGTTTAAAAGGCTCTTGTTTGAGAGATCTAAGCATAAAATTTATGTGTTCTGTTCTACTAACCTTGCATCCGGGCTAATTTCATATTAATACTCGTCTTGACGAATAAATTAAGCCCTATATAACTTCAATTAAAATATCAAATACAATGAATTTAAAACAAGTTCAAAATGGTTAGAAAAAATTAATCTAACTTTGTCAATTCCTTGAGACAAAAATTTGTAAATAAAGTTAAACTATCGAATTTATTTAATATTAGATTTTCCATTTTTTTAATGCGACTCAAAACAGAGAAAAGGATGTTCGGTAAAACCATATGTATAAGTGTGCAGTACCTTTGCTGTGTGTAGAACAGAAGGAAATGAAGTTTTCTTGTAGTTGGGCTCCAAATTAGGCATTTTTTATGTTATTTCATAGTGCATTCAGTATGAAATCGAAACGAAAGATGGTAGATCATTTCAAAATTTATTGCTATCACCTTTCAATTGAAAGGGGAATATTTTTCAGTTCAGAAGTTACTCCCTAAAAAAAGAGGTATAATTTTACAATTCTTGATTTCTTGATAAAAGATTTAACTAGATTATCTCAGAGAAAATCTCCATTTCGGTTAACTATCTAAAGGTTCGGGACGTATGTTTCCGTGATGTACTATCAATTTGAAAAATCTGTGGCATTATGGCAGATGGTGATATGTCCAAAAAATTCAATTTTCTGTTTTAAGTGGATATGTCACACTTAAAATTGGTTCTTTAATGTGGCAACAACTGATAGTGGAATTATGGAATAATACTAAGTTATTCATATTGGCAAATGCTGTTATGTATAAGAGAGGTAATACTTGGTCCTTAATTGAATATTTTTGTCCCTAATTTAAATATTCATTGAAGACCAGGCATATGCTTGAGGTTGAATATAAGTATTAACTAAAGAATATTTGGATTGAAAACTTAATTGAGCGATTTTATATTTCACAGCAAAAGTTAGTTTTTTAATTTGACATATCAACATCTGCGATAATTCCACGGAAATGTGTGTGACAGTTTAGCCCATCCTTAAGTTGGTGCCCAAAAGTGATGCTCATGTGATACAGTGTTGACGTTTTTGAATACCAAACCAGATGATGGAATAATTCGTAAGAAACCCCTTTTTTCCAGTTGAAAGAACAAGGAAAAAAAAGTCCCAAACACTTAGAGGATTTAATCATGAAATAAGTTTGATTCTACAAGCTAGGAATCGTGGGGAGAGGGGCTGTCACGAATAAGTTAGTTCTATTTTTAAAGATATTCGCTGATTATCTCCTTAAGCTGTAATATTTATATTGATTTTGCAAACATGGAACAATAAATAAATATTTTTTAATAAAAAAATTTTAAATTCCTCTGTAATTATTAACTAGTAAATATCCAGTAAATATCAATATACATCCGTAGTGAAAAAAGAAACAAAAAATCACTTATGATTTTACTTACGTATTTTATATTACGTAGTCTATCACATAGGTTTAAATTAAATTAACTGTCAGATTCTTAAACGTCAAACTGTTCTTGTATTGGAAGAGTAGACAAAGTGAAATTTGACCAATATATTATTTATCGTCCTGAAAAGGTAACAAAACTTCACCCTTTCCGACTTCATTCATAAACATTTAAATTCGGTTAATTTTCAATCTCAGAAACCGTTACAATATATATCAAAATTAAATCTTAATACCCTTATTTTAAATAAACAAAGGTTGAATTTCCGACTACTGTTGCTTTTCAATATATCTAGAGAAGAAGGAATTAAAAGGGAAAGAAGAAAGAAAATAAAAATATAAACTTATCAGTTTTCTGGTTTTAAATAAACCAGTTGTGCACGGTGTGTCGTTTCCTTTTATTTAAAGTAATACCGTTTCTTTCAGAAAAGATTCGGAGCACACAATAAGGCTTTCCTTATTTGACAAACTAAATATAGTTACTTTTCAGAAAGAGCGGCGAGTTTAATCCAATTAGTAAAAAAGCTTTCGTGAGCTTATTGTTTTCCCTTACTTACAGTATATGTGTTTGTTTCAATATGCTTTGAGGCATGAGCGCAACACACCAAAAAAAAAGCATAAAAGTATATTGATGAATGTTTAAGCAATTTTCTGTTACTTTTAAACTAAATTCACAGTTTATATTTCTAAAGGAAGGACCTCTTTCAACCAGTGAAAATTTTGTGACTGGATTTGATCGAAAAATGTAAATAATTAGAGTTTGTTCATGATTTGAACATTTATAATGGGAGTAGGATTTCTATGATTATTAGGATTATTAGGAACGGGCACACTTAATATGAATTTCCCAAACGTACTGTTATTATATATTTTTTTTAATTCTGAATAATTATGCACGGGGACATTTGCGGGAATGTTTCAAACGAATGAAATAAATGAAAGAGTTTTCGAATTAATACCTTTGACTACCACTGAGCGAGTAAATGTGTTTACAGATAAATTCATTGGCCGCAACAATTTTCATTTTTAACGTAGGATTACGTTCCTCCGTAACGGTTCCCCGGAAAGCAAAATTTATGACGCTCAAACCGTCGTCGCCGGTTATAAATCAAGAGTGGCAGAGTTGACATATGTAACTTGTTTTTCTTACCATCGACCTATTCTGCATAGGGTTATCACTCATCTTTTTCTTCGTGTGTAGGAATTTTATTCTAAAATAGAAAAGCGGTAAGCAGCGATAAGTAATCCTACGTTAATAACCCGTGGTAGTTTCGTTAGAAGAGACTACCTGAAATTTTGTTTAGATACTTATTCTTTTTACACGTAACTCCGAGTTTAGTTTATAAAGAAACGGTGTTAACTGACTCAATTAAGTTTGTGAACCCGACGAATTCTAATCAAAAATTTCCCTATAACGCCATATAAGAAAACAAATTATTGGTTTTTTTTATCTATGCAAGTTTATTTTCATCCTTTTGCATTTTGTAGAAGTTCCCCAAGCGGCAACGCGGGAGGTAGATAATTCTCCAGAAGTGTATGGAATAATGAAAGAAAATGATTGTGAATACAGCTTTATTTTGCTAAAAGCTTTCACAAAACGTCTCATATTCTGGGCTTTGAGGTTTTTCTAGTCTATCGGGAAACACAGCGCATTTCTTTGTTTCAAATCCTACGGGTAGAGCATAATTTCTTATCTTTTCCTTGCGTAGCCTTTCTGTATGTTGGCAACATGGCACCGGAGCTCAGGATTTTCATATTGATTGACAATAAAGTAAGAGGATGGCGGTTAAAACGCATCCATGCATTTATTTGTAAGATCTAAATAAGAGTATTGGCACACGCAGAGTTTTTCTTTTAGAGCTTTCGGGAAAAAGTTCGTCTCGAAAGTAAATACTTATCCGATTACTTTCAAACAGAGTTAAGATTCAAACACACGACAACAACAAAAAATAAAAGAATGAGTGTAATGGAGAAATTTTTAAAAGACATTGTCTATGTAGCATTCGCTCTTTGCGTGTTCAAAGTCGTTCACTAGACCAAGACTGTATACGCTAAAATGAGGAATTTGACACGAGTTGTTTAAAGTAATACAAATACAGCCTCTTAAAATTTAAAATGGAACGCAATAATGAAGAAGTATTGAACTAACCACACAGTCATAGTCCTTATTAAGTCTATAGAGAAAATCGAAAATAATGCTTGGTGCTCTGAAACGTGGAGGACTGCTGAACCTCTTAGCCAAAATTAATTTCCATGGTAATATTGTGGAGAGAGAAACCCCCATTTGATAATTTTATTGTTCTTTCAAAGTCTTCGGTAGTTCTAGTTACTGCTGAATTTTGTAAAGTGAAGCAAAGTAAATTGGTGTAACTGGTCCCATGGGGTAAAGGGGCCATCCCATCCCAGATTTTTCCATTACATATTAGGTGGGAATTCCACTCTGTTTTATTTTTTTTTCCGGTGTTCGCTACAATCTATGTTACAACATTGGTAATTTAATATACAATACTGGTAAAATTGTTTTTAAATGGGGGTAGAATTTTTTCTCTTTTACTAAAATCCATGTAATGCAAAGATTTTTTCCCCTTTTTCTAGATATACAAGGACCTAGGTACCCAGTCACAGATTCTGCTGTTCCTTATGAGAAATAGACCTGGGGGGGTCCACTTATCCCATTTATTAGGGGAACTGGGCCCACCGGTATTTATATTATATATATATATATATATATATATATATATATATATATATATCATAGCTTAAACAGACTTCCTAAGACTTACTAAACCACAAGTAATACAAAGATTTTTGAAAATTATACATTTTAGTATAATTTTAATGTATTAAAAGTATAGTATATAAAAAAGTTTAAAATCTATGGCCCAGCTACACCATCTTACCTTATTTCAGCAAATTTTAGCAATAAGACAGTTCTCGTGATAACGATGCAAAGTACATACGTATTGCCTTAATTTTTTTTTCTAATTTTGTTTTCGCTCCTGTCGTAAAGCGTGAGAAACACTCAGTAAACTCTTACGCTATTCTTGTCGAGCTACGTTAATAAGAGCCAATAGAAAAATAGTTGTTTGCATATTCGGGAACAGAACGTAGCACGTAAGCAATGATTAAAGTATCCATCACGGGAACAGAGGTGAGGCTAACGTATGTTAAAAATCCTCCCTTTCACTTATTTTATTAGATCTCTTAATAATCACGACAACACTGCCACAAAATCTCTCTCTTACTTTTTTTCATTCACCAATAGAAAAGTAAACTGACTCTAAAATCAAACACTGGACTTTTTTCTGTTCGCGGAAGAGTATTGACTCTTACACCATCGAGCCATATCTTCCTTAGTAAACATCACAAGCATTTCAGCTGGTGACTCATTTAGATTACATTTCAACAAACCTAACCTTCAGTTTAATATTAATTTTGGTGAATTTAGGTTTTGGGCTTGGTTCGGAGCTCCGCGGTCAGTTTTTGGCTACACAAGAGCTAATTAGACCGAGACTTACTGCTTAAAGCCTATTCCGAACGGCTACAAACGTCCATGCCAAGAGTGGAACTCGAACTCACAGACTCCAGTACCGAAAGCCAGTTCTCTATTCATTAGGCAATTGTCCCTTTGTGAATTTAGAACAATAGCTGGAATTGTGAGCAATTGCAAATTCCAACCGAAACCTCATGTTCACGTTAGTTATTTTAACTCTTATAATTAAGCTTTCCGGAATTATTTTCTGCTTGCTGCTGATACTGATATATATAAATGGCACTGGTATATGAGCTGAATTAAGTTTCGAAAAAATAGCTAATATAAACTTTTTTAAGTCCGGTCAGTTAAGGACAGGGTGACAAACAGGTGGTTCGATGGGCGGCATAACAAAAGTATGAGAATTGTTCAGAAATATGATTTTCAAAAAATAAGTATTTGATGTAACCTACTATATATTTTTGACCCAAAGTTTTTTTTTATTTACGGGAGTTTCGATAAAATATTCTCTAGAAATTCCCTTTCTTATATTTTAAGGCAAGAAAATAAGAAGGCTTCAAAACCAATCAAAACAAACTACATGTTTCGACGCTGATTACACTGCCATATATTTATACACAAGGAGCATATTTTCGCTGTACTAACAAGGGTGAAAAATTTTCAAACTTTACTCTCTTCGAGAGGATATATTTAAAATTACAAGAATCGGTGCAATGGATAATTTTTTAAAGAGGGCATTTCTATGTTTTACAGTGTCCATTTGTCTTATTTTTGTTAAACTGTCGCCAGGATTTTTGATTTTTTTTGGAAATTTCCCAAAATCACTCTGAGAAAGTCTATTTTAGTCCCTTAACACGTGGATTTTGAAAAATTCAACTATTACAGTAGTCTATAATGCTAAATTTTTCATTCATTATTGATGATAAAGAATAAGTCTTTTCATTTTTTCGATTAAATAAGATCCTAAATAAAACTCATAATCAGGAAAAGTATTTTTACCATGTTTTTATTAACTTGCTTTCTTGTTTGTGTGTTTGTGGGTGCGTTTGTGGGTGTGTTTGTCTAGTACAAATCTTGCAATCGATTTTTAACTAACTTCCCGACTAGCTAGACATTTGAAACTTTTAGAATAGATCAGAACACGATGACAATGCATTATTTTAATACTTTTAGCCATCTTTATTCCATATTTTAAAATCCATTACGTAAAAAAACAAGTAGCGTCTGCAGCCAAAAGTAACTGCGCTACAGGCGCCATCTATTAACGTAATAGTGAACCAAGCATATTACATTTTCATTACAATGGGATATCTCTTATTTATGCCCGCATGCTATTTGCGATATTTTCTCTGCGAAATTCATTGATTTTTTCCTTCAAATTGTAGATTATAATTTATAATTTTGAAATCCATAATTAACTATGGAAGATGCGAATTCGTTTGCAGCTCATGAAGAAGATGCATGTAAATTACATTTCTTTTTATTTAATAGAAAATTAAAAAACATGGTATATAAAAAGTCTTTTTATCTTGTAATTATTGTTCCATAACTTTATTTTCGAATTCAGAAAATATTATCCATCAAACACTATTTTACTTTTAGATTTTTCAACACTGTCTGTTGGTAAAAAAATATCTAAATATCCCACTCTCCCGTCAATAATCAATTCAAAAAGATATTGCCCCGCAGCACTGATATCTTTGAAACTCAAATTACTATCTTTTACAAAATGCACGGCTGCAGATGCCCGCTATAAATCTTAATATATAGAACTGGAATTTTGTCTACCTTTTTGCTCTTTTCTTTCACAAAGCTAAACGACCAACATCGGTCCGGTGAAAAGTAGCGTAATATGTTTTTCAACTTGATGGGTCCATTTGAAACTGAAGCTACAGATAAGAGGAGAAAATTCTCCTAAGGACAAAGTTTTTTTTTGTCATGTTTGAGGTTTAAGCCTGTTATAAATGTTCTATGAATATGAGGTTTAAGCCTGTTATAAATGTTCTATGAATATGTTATGCTAAAAATCTTTCACTTTTCTGTTTTTAAATACTTTTTTTAAATGACACAATTAAATTAAAGCTTGTCCAAGCTTCTCTGCCATAATAAACTCTTGACATGCTAGTCTTACAAAACTCCTATAATGTTGTTCGTACTTTCTCGCGGTCAAAATTTAAAATGAATTGTATTTTCTTTACATATTTTAGTATACGGAATATTGGGTAAAATACTTTAAAATTTTACTTGAAATAGATTATCAAATTTGTAAGACATCTGTTGATATTCCCATAAAATTCTCATCTACAAAGTAAAGGTAGAATATATTACTAAAAAAATATAGGAATGTTTTTACTCATTGTTTCTGTTTGCGAAATATGTTATTACTTACCAGTGGGGGGCACTTGTCAATGAAAACATTCACACTTTAATCGCGAGAATCGTTGATTGCTTTCAAAGAGGGTACTGTAACATCCTCGTAGTTGAAAATATTCCCACGAGAGAGATTTTTTTAAAATGCAGTTTATTTCACACTTATGTACAATATATATAATTGCATAGAGACTATTTTTAGCCTGCATCCGAGAGATTACTCTCAATATTCACTAAGACTCCTTTTTGTCTTTAACTGAGATAAACCCGCACCGATCAGCCCGAATCCTTCGCTGATCTCGTCGATTCCGACTGCTTGCCCTCTCTCTCTACCCGTTTGTCAGGCACTCCTATATGCACTACTCTACAATAATGGACCGGGCAGCAAGATGCGATGGTATAAGGGAAAGAATACATGCTTTATTAGGGGGATGGTCCCCCACGTGCTGCAAGTACACTAACAACCCTTCTGGGCATACTTTCAACAAAGTCTTAATACACATCTATGAGTATTTGGGTCCATTCCTGCTGCAAGATGTCGCCTGCTCAGCTGTAGACTTCGGACGTGGTTCCCTGGTCCGTAAGCGTCGCTCTAACTCGTCCCACAAATGCTCTATGGGGTTTAGGTCGGGACTTTGAGCAAGCCAGAGAAGACGTTTTATATCCATATCTTGATACTACTGCGTGACAGAGGCTGCAACGTGACATGGAGCATTGTCGTCCTGGAAGTAACATTCGTCCATTCTATAAAATTGCCAGAGCGCAGGAAGAACCTGATTGTCCAAAATGTTCATGCAGGCGTCGGCGTTCAATTTACCAGGAACTACATGCAAAGGTGCAAGGCCATACCGCGAAAAACACCCCAAAACAAGTACACCATTACCACCGAGCTTGAGAGTTAGAACGATGCACTCGGGAAACAGACGTTCGCCTGGCATTCGCCAAACCCAAGCACGCCTATCCGACTGGAAGAACATGTAGCGTGACTCGTCGCTCCATAAAACAGTTTTCCAGTTGTCCACAGTCCAGTTGCGACGTTGCAAACACCAAGCGAATCTGCGGCTTTGTTGGATGGGGCGAAGTTTCGTTTGTGTACGGCAGTACATACGTGGATATTGAGGGCGTGCAGTTCTTTCTGTAAAATATTGGGGTGCACCGTAAACCCTGCTGCCTGTTGAAACTCGCTGTTGATGATTTGGAGTGGTTTCTTGCGTTTCTTACATCCGATCTATTACTGTTGGGTAGTGTATATGCTGGTTCCCCCGCTTTCGCGGCTACAGACATCGGTCAATCGAGCAGTCAACACTTCAGCAACACATAGGGTCTCCTTAATCTCGGTGGGTCCTTTCCCGTCCGAGCACCAGCCAGTCTCTGTGTTTCTTCGGGATACCCAGGGGTCAACGTCAGCCGGTCTCCCTCTTTGTAACCTTTGTCTCGATAGGCAGAGATGCTAGGCAGGGGTTTTTCCCCCTCTCTGTTCTCGAGGCGTCAGTGAGCTTCAGCTTAATACAGGAAAGCAATTTTACATAGCAGTGGCCCAGGGGCTTGCGCATTCCTGGTAATTAAGTGTGGCTCCCCTCAGAATAGGTTTTCCCGGAAACGGAGAGTAGGGGTGGTCTTTTCACAGGACAGGGTAATCCAATACATTACAGCACCGTATATGTGAACACCATCCCCTGGTACCACCTCAATTTTGACCGAGTACCTCCAGGGGTGACATCTGTGGGATCGTGCCTTCTTTCACCCTCTCTGACCATATAGGACTTTTCGGTCTACAGATTTAACGTGCCCATATTCGGCCTAGATCTGGATTCAAAATGAGCCCCCCGAATCCAAAGCGAAACGCACTACCCCTAGACTACCTGGGTTTTAGGACGCGAAATATTGAGAAGTGCGAGACCGCAAAAATATACTCTATTTTTAGCCTACAGATGATCTATTTTCATCTAACTCTAGGTAATTTATTCATAAACTGTTATTCATAAACTGTAAAAATAATACTCAACAACATTTTATACTGAAGCAGCCTTTAGTTTTATTATAAAAACTTTGCATTTAAAAAAACCGAATTCCATAAATCCAAAAACCACAAGATCATTTCAAGAAATAATGATTATACATGAGTATATCATTATCTCTCTTTGGTAGATGTATAATGAATTACTCTGTTTCTTTGCTACAATGAAAAGAGATACACTGAATGCCAAATTATCCGATCTAATTAATTTGCTGGTGGCATGGAAAACTTAGGAACATAGGTAGACAACACAACACTAGCTCTAGATAATGTAATGTAATGAATTCTTCCGAAATTTTTATGAAATAATATAATGATTTAAATTGGATAAAACTAAACAGTAATAAAGCTTACACATATTTCTGTTTTCTCTGGAAGCCCGTAGGATTCTTTTTTTCGAGCTTTATTGGCATTATTTTAGACAGTTTATATTTTGTTTCTCCCCAGTTTCATTTGGGATTTGCAGATAATCCGCAAAAAGGGATCATATTTTTGCGTATTATTACGTGTTCGGAATATGAGATTCAGTATTTCCCATTTCATATCATTCAGTCATGTTCATGTAGTTTGCTTGTCATCTTCAAAGTAGCCTTCGTGTAGATTTCGCTGTTGAGTTTTCAGGTATAGAGCATTTACAAAGATAATTAGACAAAAGGAAATACTTTTATTTTAATTTTTTTAGAATTTATAATAAAAACGTTTATTATAAATATGAAGGAAAATCCGGCAAAAGGTAAATACGGTGGGATTTTCCTTAAAATTTACAATAAAAAAATTTTAGTATAATAAAAAATGAGAGCAGTGGCTGAGTTTATAAAAGGTGATTTTTGATGGTGCCATCACGGAACAGCTCTTAAAGCTTCAACTTACTTGAAATTGCTACATGCGTCATTTCCTGGTATGTCATTTATTTATTTATTTATTGAGGCAAACTAAGTCACTATTTAAACGATTCTAGCTCAGGAGAGATGTAAGAAAAGGTTTTTCATCACTTGCGGACACTTCATAATTTTGATAGTTCAGTTTCAAAACCACTTGTGTAATTCAAAAACGCACTGATTTTTTTCAGAGGTTTAAAGCAATAAAGAATCATATTTCAGTTTGATTTTGGTTTCAGGTGAAACTAATTTCTCCAAATTACCATTATTCGTATTTTTAGTTGTCAAATAAATGAATGAGAAAATTCCTTCAGAAAGGTTATTTACTACTAAATCAGAAATAATGTAGGTTTATTTTTATACTTTAATGAAAGATGTACTAAAGAGAGGATAGAGGATAGCTTTAAATGGTAATTATCCTAAAGAACATGCATTAAACTTCTGGCAAATGCTAGGAAGATTGTTGAGAAAATAACACTTGCTTTCCGAAAATGTTGAACATTTCGAATCTTCAACAACCCCCTTTAAAGCTTTACGCACGGAGTCGGTATCAAAACGTTTGTTAAGAACGTTAGATGCTGTTTTATCCTAAATTATTTTACGGAAAAACATGAAACTTAAACATTCGCCTGGAAAGTGTTCGGCAGTTCCCTATTTACACTCTAAATTCATAGAATCGGATAAAAAATCATCCTTTAATGCATTGCTTTTAACTTAAGATTCAAATGCATCGTCCGTGTATTTTACACGAAGCTACGTGACTGGGAATATTTCAGTTACATTATAATACGGCACAATGATTCATTTTAATTACTGTCTCGCATCAGTTTCCCTTTTATTTTGAATTCCGTTAGTTTAATTCATATCTTCAGATATTCAAAGTCAGTTAAAATATACTGAATTGAAATCGACTTCTATTAAACAATTCTCATTGACGCTAAAAAATTATCTATTTTCCTCAGAGCTTAACTCGTTGTACAATAAAATTTTCACGTTAAAAAATTAAAACGACATTTCCAATTTCAGAATGCTCTGAATAGCCAGCAGCCCGTGTTTAAAAACTCATATCCACCAAATAGAGTGGAAATGCATTTTTCGATATGTAATATAGTGACAATTTCATGTAACTGTAGATACTTTTGAAATTGGTTTATTTTTAAAAAATAATATTTAAAAGCCAAGCGAATATATAAATATAAAAAGGGGTTGTAAATTCCCATTTATATCGATGTAAAACAAATTATCTACAATGATGAGATTTATCCTTGCTAAAAAATTCCTCCAACACAAAGACAACTGTATGGAATGTAATAGTCAGCGAGAATATAATAACAGATTTGCTAGTAATCACAGTAGATAATGGGGAACATTTTCTATCCACATTATTCAAACACAACCCTCCCCCGGAGGGCTCTTCTCAAAAGACTTATAGAGACTATCGGAAAGAGATTTGATAGATTAAAAATCGGGGATTTTAGGGAATTTTTTGAAGACAGTGAGATTATCCTGGGAAAAAAGAAGATTATATAGACCGAATATTATTCTCTTTAGTTCTTCTAAAATTTTACTAAATCATTTTTTTCATGGCTACTCAATATGTTTATTTCCCTTCGGTGAGGGAGTGAAATATCAGGAGTACAAAAGAAATTTACATACTTTGAAACTTAAATAAAAGTTGTTTGGACTTGTGCTCCCCTGGCCGGAGCATTCCAGACCAGCTCCCTATATATCTGCAGGCTGAGTGGTGTGGCTACTGTTTTTAAATGGCACGATATGGTTTGGCCAGGTTGTACTAAATTTTCGATCGAGCACTCCCAGGAGTGACACTGGAGTGCTCGTACCTTTTCCCACCCTCATAGAAATTTTCAGTTTAAAGATTTAACGTTCCCATATCCGGCATAGACGAAAATGTATTTAATGACTTTCGTCAGGATTCGAACATAACTATCCAATCCGAAGCCCAACGCGCTACCACTAGGCTACCTTTGGATTATAAGCAAAAGTATGCCATAACCTTTTGCTCATTTTGCATCATTGCAACCTTTTGCCTATTTTTTCGATTCCCTCTTTAGAAATTTCATAACCCCTTTGTCAGAACGGCTAATGGTTGGTTGGTTGAGTTTGGTTTTATGGCGCAAGGTCCTCTGAGGGACAAGCTGCGCCAACCGTATGGTTTACTGATAAAAGCAGAACTAGTAACACCTAGTAGAATTTAAGAAAACCAAGTTTCGAAGTATTTATAAAAACCAATGAAAGGAAATAAAACCAAAAGACAAACAATTTAAAAGCAAAAGAACATGGATAAAAGGTGAAGATAGATAAAATATGACAAATCTGAAGGTATAGAACGGCTAATAAAGGGGTTATATATATATATATATATATATATATATATATATATATATATATATATATATATATATAATTTTAACCACCTCTAATCGCCTGTAATCAGAGTTCTTTCTCTCTATGGTAACCTTTCCGTCCTTTGCCAATACTAACCTACCTCACCAATTTCTGGCAACCCGTTTACAGATACTTGTAAGCTCGCCAGAAGGTAGCTAGACGTTGCCTTGTAAGGTCATGTTTTTGCTGGAATAAACTTCTGGAATTCGAATCCTTTTGTTTCGGCCACGATGCTTATTTCAAGAGATGGCCATTCGGGTCATTGTGTGTGTGTGTCTGTTTGTTTTCCCTTTGGACCGTATTCATGGGATACACGCTATCCCACCCCGTAAGGAAAAGGTTAATATGTTTTTCCTGATATCCAACCATCTCAAGTATAAAAATATTCTGCCATTTATGTTACAGTAAGGCTGACATGATTCCGCCGAACCTACACATGCAGGTTACTTTGAATTTTGATTGAAAATCAATTTTAACTGGGAATTATCTAACATATATCAAGATTCGATCTGCGGTTGCGAAAACTTTTGTCAGCGATGTTCTAAAAAACTTCGAAACTCATATCAAGCGGATGTCAAACGAACATCAAACGTCATGATGTTCGAGTAAAATAATTCTAGATTTAGGAAAAATAATAAAGTTCTTTGAAGTCTGGGTTTATTTCGGATAGAAGGATATTTCTGGACAACGTCTTTGTTTTCAGTCATCATAGTAGCAGAAGTTAGAATGTTAATACGAGAGAAATATGGAAGCGGGGGAAATATTTTAATTCGGGTTTTTAATAGATTCCCATTTTTTAGCGTTCCTAGGACCATAAAATTTAGGCTCATTCACTTGATTTTCTTAAAAACTTCACAATGCGATGGAAAAGTTGTGTATAAAATCATAACTACACCTAAACCCTTGGCCTTTGTTTCTTGAAAGTCGATTTACTGAAAATCGGTTAAGGACTGTGGTCGTAAATTTTAAATACTGAGCAGAGGAAAAAATGATTTAAAAAATTCATTTGGAATCTAAAGTTTCAATGTCATTTATGAAATAGTTATGTAAGAAAACTTTTAATCTTAAATATTGAACAATAGAGCTTCTATTCTTCTAATGCATAGCTATAAAAACAAAACACTGGGTGTGTTTTTTCTTTCTAGAAATTGTAATGATAAGAAACTTCTATAAAGATTTATGTTATAAAAAAATCTAAACCAAATTATAACACTGACTAAGCCAAATCATAAGACTCAGTGAATAAGAGTTTTCATCAATAAAATACCTTATTGACTGACTCGATAAAACATATGATTAATATTTCTAGCAAGGCGTCACGCATGAGTTATATAGAGTAAGGCAATGAAACAGCAAATACTGATGTTAATCTTGACAAATATTGAAAATTCCTGCTCCCATGCACTCTAGAATTATATTAACCCTTAAACAGCTATTTAATTTATAAATAAATGTCCATTCGTAAACGAACTTAATTGAATAACAGACCAAATACCACATACACTTTGCCTGAAAGTACATAGATTCCTCCACTGAAAAGAGGGAATTAAATTGAGTTTTTATAATGTTAAGCTGCATATTTCTGCTGGGTTACATAGGGAGATATTGGGACGTTCTGTTAACGCCTCATGTCTTAAATACCTGAAAGTGACTACCAGACTCCCCAGTTTAATTTTTATTAAGCGCATACACGCACGCACGCACGCACGCACACACACACACACACACACACACACACACACACACACCATGCATTTCAAGAAAACGGAAAAATAAAGTATAGATTTAAGGAATCTAAAATTAACTTACCTGAAGAGTCTTAACTTTTAATGTCTTATCTTGTCAAGGGATTCATTGGTATCTAAAGAATACAGAAAACATACTTAGATCAAGAACACATTGTATACTTCTAATTAAATATTTACTTAGATCAAGAAAATTAAAAATTACACGTAATATTCAACAGTTTGATACAGAATTGTTCATATGTGTCATATAAATGTTTTAGATATGATACAAGGTGTAGTAAAAAAGTAAAAGTGGAGCTAGATTCTGTATCATATGTTGCAATGTACTTATTTAAGTGGTGAATTAAAAGAAAATTTCTGGTGAATGTGAAAGAGTAAATTTTCTCTTTCACATTCACCAGAAGAATTAAATAGTATGTGTTAAAATATATTTATAATAAAACTCATTGGTGTTAATTTTCCTGTAGCCCTTGATAAGAAAAATTTAACGCACAAGGCGATAGGCTTTGGTACCGTGTACGACGTATGTTGAAAACTCTTACCATTCTTTTGCCATTTTTTACAACTTAAGCGTTCGAGTTCATTTCTTTTTGTATAGTCAATGCAATTGAAGAATGATGTACGAAAACACTGGTTATAAATTATGTATCTACCTATAGACGATAGATGTTTATTTGAAAAACTATTTTTTAAACGATGCAATATAGTTAGTTAACACCCAAGCATGTCATATTAGTGAATGTAATAGTAACAATTAAATATTCCTTTATAAGTATTCTTATACATTTAAAGTTTGAATAGTTAACGTTAAATATACTTTCCTATTTAAGAATTATGAATTCTATTTTTGAGTTTTGCATTATGAATTTCCTGCAAAACACATGCCCTTTTAAATACTAGTTAATGAAGCTGCTCTCTAAGTATTTACAGTCATAAGGAAATAGATATTAGACTCATGTTAGCGAAAACATATTTTTTAATTTACTACTCCATGCTGCCCGTTAGCAGAAGAGTTTCACAGTTGTGGCAATACAAGAAATTTAGTTATTTCCAGATTGTGATTCCCGGTAATTTCACGTAACTAATGGTAAAAAAAGATTAAATTTAAAATTATTTTTCGTTCTTCGCATTGAAGAAGTTACGATTTACCTGTACTTCTGAGAAATATCTGTTCCTCTTTCTTTAGACAAGACAAATTTAATTTTTTCGAACATTACATTGCAATTTGAAACTTGGAATTCGTCATGTAATCTATAACACCCTACCAGTTATATGACTATTCATCAAGTTCTTTTCTATACATTCCAAAAGGTATGAAATTTTATCAGTTAATAGCAAAGTTCTACGGCGTTGTAAATTCTTTGCTTAGACTCTGTTTTTGGATTTTTAGTACATAATTTCAAGATATGTTACTTGCGGTGATCTACCAGAAGTATTACAGAAACTTATCTTAAACAATACCAGTTTGTCGGTGACTAGCACAAAATTTCCCCAACGTGACCTACATTTGAATATATTGTTATGAATTTTACGAGTCTATTGTAATCTTGACAAATTTGATAGTTATCGCCAAATTGGCGATAGATTTGGTGACTTATTTTGGACCCCAAATTTGGCGATATTTCCCCAAATTTGGTGATATGGCACCAAATGGTTGCCAACCTTCTGGACCTTTCCAGAAGATCCCGGAACTATCTAGCTGCCCGGCCGATAGGGGGCACTTTGAAAGTCTATAAATATACCTGAGATTGGCATTGGAACTCAAGTATTCTTTTCTGCTGAGAATTGAATCTATTGAAAGTGCGTTAGGCGTGTATTATATTGAAGACTGTTATCCTGACTTGTATTTTGAGAGTTTTCTGCTGTTTAGAAGACAGATGCTGCGTGCTTTCTGTTGAATTTGTGTATGCGCCTGAAGAATTTTCAGAATAATAAATTTTATTTTGTGTGCATTTTCTGAAGAGAATTTATTCAATCCCATCGAACCCAAGAAAACGGAACAATATGTTTCCTTATTGGGAGATATTCCTTGCAGCTTCTTGTGGACATAACTTCTGATGGACTAAAATCTCGAATAATTATCTCCATTACAATCTATAACCCATATTCTTCACCAAACTTTCAAGCCAAAATATATGCTGCTCTATGATCATAAAAATTGACCATGAAGATCCGTGTTCAGCTGCTTTTTCCTCTGAATATACATGAAAGCTGCATCGATTTGTCCCAATAACCTTTATAAGCCTCCCTCTAACCATTCTTTATTTAATAATTCTAAAGCCACCGCAATACCATTCATTTACATCTTGAAAGTAAATGTTTTCCATCTTCACCCGAACGACGGGAAGTAGCGAATTCTGACAGGTAAAACAGACAAAGAACATAAAATTAACAAGTTGGCACTTAAAAACTAGGCAACACCCCTAAAAGCTTTAAAATTAATAACTCGCGAAGTAGCTAAATTATTAATGTCAAAGATTTGATTTCTGTAGCCTATGATGTTTATAATTCAGCACTTCAAAATTTTAACTTCTTTTCTGATACTCCAGCGGCATTTCCTGCACCTGCTATCATGGTTCAATAATTTAAATCGTGCTTTGTCTAAAAGCTTGCATGTGACTGAGGTACACAACTTTCTGCGGGTAGCGTCCATTCGGTTAGCCGGCAAACAAACTCGCTCGCTTCGTATTCTTACCTTCAAAATGGCGTATGACTGGATATTGAATCACGAAGCATGCGTCTTTGTGAGTTCACATTTCGTGCGTACAACGGGAAGATATAGCGTGTTCGTTGATCACTTAATTATTGAGTTTAATATGAACCCCTGTAAGCCAAACACTGGTCTTAAGCTAGAAATCACATAAGGATATTGCAGTCTTTTATGGTGTGATGTGATGTGATGTGATGTAAAGTAGGGTGTAATTGTGGATGTGTTACGGATTTTCCTATATCATACAGTGATTACTCTAAAATCACTTTATATAAATTGATATATTACTGCATAAAAATTAGCGTTAATTTATGTTTTATGTAAATCAATAAACGTTTATGTTTTCCTTTTTCTTTTTTTACGCCTTAATAATGCGAGGCTACGTATCTCAGATTATGGAAGTAACCCAACTTAAATTTAACTGCAAGGGGATTGGGAACACAAAAATTTTGATAAGAGAACATTTTTCTTTTCTTGATAGAGCTTGAAGACTCAAGTAACAAACACCGCATGGTTATATTACGATTGCTTTTCCAGAAATAACATTTGTAATGTTAATCTGACCACACATACCCCGCTTTACATTTGTACTTAAAGGCTATTTTTCTCAGACTGTAATTTTTCATGATTTACCCTCATTAAAAGGATATATTTAAATTTCCTTGCAGAGTATCTCTATGAAATTTGGTGCAGAGTTCCACTGTTCTAATTTACAGTTAAGAGCTTAAAAAATGTATTTCTTTAATCAAAAGTTCCTTTAGAAAATGTAATTTTTTTTATGAAAGTCGACAAATCACAAGACGACAAATTATTTTGAAACCTTTTCTAAATACAAAAGTGAAAATATTTTTGCTAGTAGAACCATTGGTTTAGCAGATATATTAAAACTAAACAGGCTGAAGAGCTAAAATAGCAATTTTTAAAACATTTAAATCATTCAAGGGTTGTATTTTCAACTGATACAAAGATAGATATACACCATATTTATACCAAGACACATTTGAGGAGGACTAAGAAATGCTCGTAAATTTTAAAAAAATTTAAAATGTGTACCTAATGTGTGTAATTGTGTATTATTAAACACATTAATTAAAAATATCAATGGAGGTTTAAATTGAGCCGAAGGAAAAATTGCGGTAAAATCTGAAAGTCTTGTCAAATTTAGTCCGAATTTATTCGAGAAAATACGATTTTATGAAAATTTTTCCGAGGTCATTGTAGTACTAAGTGTTGTAAACTTATTCATTTATGTTAAGATTAAAATGTTGTCTATGAGAATAGGGTAATCACAAACATTAAAAAGGTAATAATTTGAATGAACATTTTAATAAATAAATTAACCGGAAGGAAAATACTTCAAAAGTCTTAGTACATTTCCCATCAAAGGAGCCATTGAAATTTTACGCTTAGTCACCTTTATCTCTTCTAAAATATTAACTTAATGTTTTGTAGACAGGTGTTTGAGGTCGTAACAGTTTAAAATCGGAACATCCTAGATCATTTTAAGACAACAAAGATTAAAAGAAAGTTTGGTTTAGGTTTTTGGAGGCCTACGGTCAACTTTTGTTACAAGAGGACTAATTAGACCATTACCTACTGCTTAAAGCCGATTCCGAAGGGTTACAAACGTCCATGGCAAGAGTAGGACTCGAACCTACCGACTCTGGCACTGTAAGCCAGCGCCCTGGACATTCTACCATCATCTGATCAAAAGAAGGTCTTAACCACATTTCAAGCTTATCGGAATACAAGTAATTTGTACTTATAAAATAATTTAGCAAACAGAATGCTTTCTCGGGAGTTTAATTTTGCGTCGTTTTATGTGACACACATTCGCTCAAATTCGTTGAATTGCTTGCGAAAACAATACAGAAAATAAGATTAATATTTGACTTAAAATTTCAAGGGAAGATTTTTTTTTATTCTTTAAGAAAAAGATAACCCATAAAATATAAAATACATTAAATATTACTTTAATCACTACCACCTTTTTTTTCTTGCTTCGAACACGAAAGTTAATACATTCGGAAACGAAACTGACACCATTACTTCTGAAAACAAGAGAAAGTTACAATGAAAGTATATATGTCATTTACTTCTAAATTACACATCCTCATTCTTTAAAATCTGTAATTCTGCGTTGATTTGGAATTTTGTACGTGGCTTCAATGTTTAAATGAGAAAGAGCACAACAATATAGAACTACATGTTTCGACTTCGTAATGATAGATGTGTTAAGCTATTAAAACAGTCATACAAGATTTATATTTTTTGCTGCAGCAAAACCTCATTATAATTATTAGAGTTCTAATTCAAGGTTAAAGAAGCTTAAAATTAGAAACTAGGGGTTGCCTTAGAAGATGCTACGTAAATTTTAAAGTAAGTTATTTCTTCCTTTTCTCTTTTATTTGGTATATGCTCCCCGCTGCCATTTATCACCGAATTTTACTTTACTGACACGTAAACTTTCTTCAATTAGAACAGATCGATTTATGTCAAGAAGAAACTGCCACCAAAATTATCACATATTCGCAAAATGTTCCCAGTTAACATTATTCGTCTAGCCAAAATAAACTCATAAACATTGCTTCAAAATATGTTTCTAAAGCTTTTTCATGCACTATCTTTGAAATTAGCCTTCGAAGCAAATTTTTACTCATTTTATACTGATTGGCTAGATAGGTGAGTTAAAAACTTCCTAGATGTCTCTTTACGACTCTCTGAACTATAACTTGGTAATGTGTTGTAGATATTAAATGAATACGTAGAGGAAACCTAAGTATGTTAGCCCTGTGGCATCACGACAAGGCTGTTAACTCTCTGAGGCATTTTTAAGAATTTTCACAACTATTGATCCATGCCAAAGAAAATCAGTGTTCTAATTCACAAAACAAAGGCCAATTTTTAAAACAAAAACTTAACAATTTATTAACAAAAAAAATTAAACAAAATTAATCATTAGACACTTTCAGACATATTCACGTAAATTTACGTGCAGGTTCACATTGCGCGCTCCTGGGCCCATTCCCAGCCCAAATACACAGGAGCCTAGGAAAAACACGTCTACACTGTGCGGAATCTATGAAGCGTCTCTCCTCGATGTCTGGATTTTCAGAAAGGGGTGGAGGAGCCACCAGATTATCCGCTGACAGTTCTTTTTGGACGCCGAACTTTTCTACATTCCAGGACGTTAAGATGACAGCTTTAGTGGCTGCCTCTGTGAGGGAAACGGTGTTTAATCCCCCCCACGTATTCCGAACTGGTGGAACCGAACAACACATTCTTTGAAAAACACGCAGCTGTGTTTCACCCCTTGTGGGGTCTCGGGAAAAAAGAACATCTTTCCAGTACGCTACAGCCCATTAAGCGCCGCTGTATAGCACCGCATCGTCTAAATAGAATTTAACGTACATTTTTAAGTACGTTACTTGTCTCAATTGATGTGCAGTTTAAATTTTTTTTAAATCTGCATTCGTATAGAATTTACGATAGGGTCCCAAAATGAGAGACTTGGCCCCTATTGGTAACGCTTATTTCTTCCGCGTATGAACATCCATGCCGTATGTTACGCAAAATTCAAGGAAGTAAGCTTTTAAAACCTCCTGAAACGAGTATTCTATATTTCTTATGGAAATAAATATACATATTTTAAATATCATTGTAATATTTAATCATATATAAAAATTTCCTGAGGCAGAACGAGATTTCCACTAAGTAGGATGATTCCGATAAATTTCTGTATGTCCATTTCAGATAATGAAAATGCGTTGTTATTATTTTGCAGACCATATCTTAAAGTTTCTTCAGTAAACATGTTTCATGATCTCCGAGTCAAAATACATTTGGAAAAGTTCATACGGAGATTTTATTGACAATGCATCCCGGGTCTCTTCAAGTGTTGTCATTTATTCAATAGCCAACATTTAATTTCCTTTTTTTCCAATTTAATAATTTCTTTTTGGCTTTCTTTTCCTTCGATTTGTCTCCTTCCATACTTGTATCGTCATCTGAAGTATCATTTGTAATAGGTCTCTTTTTCTCTTCTTACGTTTTATTTTCTTCTTGAAGATTTCTACCTTCCCGCTGTTTGACTTTTAGTTCAACTTGTCCAGAAACATCCACTGAAATCATTTCCCCTAAATCGTTATCCGCAATATTTTCTTCATCAGTTACCTGACCAGGATCGGGGGGCAAACAGATAATGCCACTTTCATCTGAGTATTCATCAGAGTCCAAAGATTGCACATCTAAAGTCATAATCTAAAGCTTCTTGAATTGTCAAAAATTTTACCATTTTTTAAGATTAAAAAAATAGTTTTAAATAAACCTTTCTTCATGAAAATGTGTCTGGGTGCCACCTGATCCCTTATTCTTCACAGATATAGGTATAAAGATAATGAATCAGTCGTAACAAACGCGAGTTCCATATGTTAGACAGGAAGTGAAATCCATCTTAGTCAGAAGGCGCCAAGTCTCCGATTTTGGGACTTTTCAAAATCAGTGCTTAGAAATCAGTTTTAAAATATTTCATTTGATTTTCGCCGCTTGAAATACAAGATTCACAGTGTTATTTCTATTCATTTTTCGTAAAAAGCAAGTCACTTATTATATATATACATATATAACAAAAAACCCTAAATCCCTTTCAAGATTCTAAATTTCCTTGGGCGCATATTAATTTCGTTTACGATTTAAAGAACAAAGACAGCTACGTAGCGACCCCTCGAAAATTCCAATTTCTCGCGCACCTTACATAAGGTATCACGCGACCTCTGACACCAGAGTCATGGATAGCCAATTATTATTCTTTTTCATGATGACATGGCGAGTCACCTCAAAAGTTTATAAAAGACCCTACGGTCAAAATTCAGAGAGCTTTTGTCAGTTTCCGTCACCCCGAGAAGATGTGTCATTTTGTCTAATAAAATATTTAGTTCAACGTAACGATTGCCGTCTTTGCTCCCGGCCTCGACTACTACAATTCTTCTAAGTCTACGTTGTAACATGGTGGATCCATAGTCTCTTCGGCCTTCTCGGGTTGGGGCCAACCATGTTACAAATATATATATATATATATATATATATATATATATATATATATATATATATATATATATATATATATATATATATATGTGTGTGTGTGTTACGGCCAAAGCCCGAATTCGGCCACTTCGCGAATTGGCCGGCCAATTCGCGAAATGGCTAAGAACGCTGTAAATTGGCTGGCCAATGTCCGATCTTTTCTTGATTTCGGGAATTGGCCGGCCAGATCGCGAAGTGGCATGGGAGGATCAGCCAAAGTTGGAAGAAAAAATCATTGGCACGTATTATTGGCTCTGTATAACAATAACTTCATTCTTTCAAAATTACTAGCTGCGGTACCCGCAGCTAACTGCGGTGGGATGTGGCCATTTGAGATAAAGTAAAAAATTAATTTTTTAAAATTTTAATTTAAAACTTGTCTATTTTTTATATTTTTAAATTAGAATATTTATATTTTTAAATTAAAAAAGAAAACAAAGGGGGCAATATTAGCAAATTAACTTTTTAATAAAACAAATATTAAAAAATTGTGGTCCCACCGTACCACCCGGTATGTGAAAAAGCATACCACTACAATTTTTTTTTCTGTAAAGTAAAAGTTATTAGAAATACAAAAGATATTACAAAAGTAGTAAAATGGTCAACATTAAAAATTTACCTCTTTTCCTTTAATTAAAAAATGAATTATAAATCACCGTAATCACTTATTACAACAAGCTGAACTTTTGTGACATTTCGAATTACATAAAAGTTTGTTGCTTCTGCATTTACAGCGGTTTGTTGCACACTTAGTCGAACAATTGCATCTCGTGTAGCCTTGGCCCCCTGTCAGTGATTGGGAAGACGCTATGGTTCGTAGCGATTTTTCTTCTGTGCCTATGGAATCAAGTGTTAGTAGTTTCTCGTGCAGAATGGAAAACTCACTTCTGGAATACAGGTGTTTGAGAACGCCATGTTCTGTTCCTATCTTGTAGAAACCGTCTTCGACGCTCATGACATCAGCTAGAACGCTTCTTGGGTCACCGCGACCCCTGTCAACATCTGGTATGCGGATACGCACATTATCTCCAACTTTAGCTGGTGGAAATTTTGCACCTGAACTTCTGAGCATCTTTGCACCTTGAGCTTGCAAACTAGCATAAGCTCCTGACCTCTTCTTCCTGATTACTTGTTTATTGTGACATAGCCTGCAAGTAATTTCCCCTCCGTAATTTATTCCACAAATTGCTTAGAGATCTTTCCCGCAGGATCCGCAAGAATGGGCTGCACTACACTCTTTTCCGCACACCACACAGAATATTATCGCATAGTTATTGCCGGCCAGCCCTTCAGGATTTTCGGATGGTTCCACTGCCATGACAGGAGCTTCATTTTCGGATGCATTCCCTGAATTTATATCACCCTCCATTTCTTGTTCGACGTTCTCAAGGTCTTCTTCTGTAACTAGATTATTGACAACCTCTTTGGGCAGATTTGAAGTACTCAGCCCCACTTTCGCTTTGCAGCCAAACATGGCCTCATATGGCGACTGCTGAATGCCTTGGTGGAAAGAACGGTTTTTCATGAATTGAATAAATCGGAGACTCTCAGCACAATGTGTTGATTTATTTGTCTGCATCCATGTCATCATCATATTCTGAACATCCTGGTTGGCACATTCGATGGAACCTTCGCTTTGGCTATGCCTTGGTTTCCCGTGAACAAGCTTCAATTCCGGCCACATGTTCTTCAGTTCATTTATAACTTGGTTCACAAATTCTCTCCAATTATCTGATTGCAGCACGCTTGGAGCACCTATGGTGGTGAAGATATCAAGTAACTGGTAAGCAACCTCTTCTGCTCTTTTGCTTTTCAGAGGCCGTAATAATATAAACTTGGTTAAATGATTCTGGTAATTGAGTATAAACTTGTGATCTCCATCAGGGTTCGTCTGCATATCAATGAGATCCACCCGGCATCTTGAATTAAATTCTTTAAATATCAAAGGTTTGGAAACTAGACCTTTCTTAGGATTGGATAGTTTGGTTTGGCATGGCTTGCACAAGCGGAGATAGAATGTAATCACTTCTTTGGTTACATTTGTGTACTTAGTTTTTAGATCCTTTTCCATCTTTGTGCGACCTCCGTGTCCAATTTTCAAGTGGGTATCGTGCAGTATATCGAATAGTTCTTCTGTGTGTGCATAATACAAGATAACACTATTATCTCCTGTTACTGGCACGATAAGTTTTTCTATGCCGTTAACTTCAATAACATCAAATTTTCTCAGTCGACGATAATCAACACTTTGTTTTTTCTGCTTTACTTTAGCCTGCTTTACGTCTTCTATAAAAGTGCAGTATTTGTCTCTGGTGAGGATCCCGCCATTATCTGCTTTTTGTTGCAGCAACGTATGCAGGGTGTCAGAGAACTTTGTTTTAATATCAAGTGCTGCTTCACTGACATCGCCCTGCGTATTAGTCCCTTCAGAAGTAGCCATGGGGCAGCAAGAACGATACAGAACGCATGAAAGAACGATACAGAATACTATAAAAATACGATACAGAATACTATAGAAATACGATATAGAATACTATAAAAATACGATAGAGAATACTATAAAAATACGATACAGAATACTATAGAAATACGATACAGAATACTATAGAAATACGATATAGATTACTATAAAAATACGATACAGAATACTATAAAAATACGATACAGAATACTTTAAAAATACGATATAGAATACTATAAAAATTCGATATAGAATACTATAAAAATACGATACAGAATACTATAAAAATACGAGGAAAACAGCACTCACCTAACAGTGAAATTGCTGTGGAATAATAGAGAAGCAGCAGACAAATGTCGCCACGTGGCACATTCCCGCCGGAATTGCAGATGCGCCGCCTACCGGGCATTCTTGAATGACCACATCGCGTTTTGGCCGGAACATCGTGGCCACTTCGCGAAATGGCCGGCCAAAGTAGAATATTCACTGATCGTTTCAATTACATCGCACTTTGGCCATACCTCTCGGCCATTTCGCGAAGTGGCCGGACTTCGGGCTTTGGCCGTAACATATACACACATACACAGTGGAGTCTCGATCTATCGTTTTTCAAGGGACCGATTGAAATGAACGATAAATGCGGGAAAACGATAGATGCGGAAACATAACAAAGCAATATGATCGTTGGGACTGGATAAAATGAACGACACATACGGAAAAACGATGGATCCGAAAACGATCGATCGGGATTCCACTGTATATATATATATATATATATATATATATATATATATATATATATATATATATATATATATACACTAGTATATATATATTTATATATATATAGGAATTTTTTTACTAATAGAAGTCGAAATTGTCAATTTTGCACATATTCACACGACTGTAAAACAAAGAAATTTTAAAGTTGTCCTCCTGAAAAAAATTCACAGTATACTTTGCACCTTTAAGATACAAATAAAAAATGATTTGTATATATCTTAATATCACGCTGAGAAATAAAATTATAATTGAAGGTTCCCAAAATGAGAGACTTGGCGTTTTATGCGTTTAGGACTCCTGAATGTGTTCATCAAAGCCTTTTCTCCTCACAAATTAATAATTTCATGTTAATCGTATTTCGTGTTTGGTAGGTAAAAATGAGAATATGTATTTATGATAACATACATGTATATATTAAAATATATGTAGTAAAGCGATTGAATATTGACCCATGAATAACGCTTTTTAAGGAAAAACCAAACATTTTGTACTTGTTCAAAATTCGACCTGAAAAATCAAATATCCAATAACATTAATCAAGCTTTTTAAAACAGTGCTTCGTATTAAAAGGTTTACGACGTACATTATTTGCATGAGTACTTTGAATACCCCTATACTCATAACATAGGTTAACATGCAATCTAATTCCTTGAAGAAATTTGAGTTTATAATTCCCTGGATATAAACATTACACCTGTTACAAAAAAATGTAAATGACAGGGGAAAAGTCTTAATGTTTGGCATTACTAGGAGATCGATGTTATCTTTCAGTCCTTTCGACTTGAAGGTGGGAGAAATGAGAAAAATAAACTGCCACCCGACAATCTTTTAGGCTTTACGATCCGTTTTATTGTCTAATAAACTTCTCAAAATAGCCGTCTGACCAGTGACGTAGGAAAGCCATGACTGTCAAAGCTTAACTTTTAAGTAAAAAATTTCGACTAACTGTCAGTATTTCAAAGCGAAGACGCTATAACACTGCTACCGTAAATTTTATAAACGATGGGAGGAAAGGAGATTTAATTTTATATAACAAAATATGTATTAACGTCGGTTTTAGTAAAAAATACAATAAATAAAAAGAGGTTTTACATAGCACAGTATATACGAAAAGAGAAAAATACAAAGAAATATTCAGTTCATTAAAAGAGATTTTTCTCTTCAGTTCATGACTTACGATAAGTAAGGATAGAAAAAAATTAACCATAAATAAATAATTTTGTATATATTTGTAATATTTTGTTCAATTGGAACATACAGTAAGGCGAAGAAAGAGCTCTTTGTTATTTTCATTCGGTCTACGTTTTTTTTTGCCGTCATTATTCTATATTTTCCTGCCCTTTTTGATGAATTTTTCTAAGCGATAAATACTTAATCCCTATATCACGTACCATAAAAGATTCTGGAGGAAAAAATTTTGGATATATTTGAGGGTTTAACATTAAGCAGATGCTATGATTATCGCTAGAATGGATTTTTCTTGGCAGTCAAACATATTTCAACGGTTATATCAGGCAAAGAAAACCTCAAGTATTACAAGTACAGTAAAACCTCGTTTATCCGGATTAACTGGGACCATAGACAATCCGGAAAATCGGAAATCTGGATAACCCGGGTAATACGGGTAATAAACAAAACAAAATCCTTAACTAAGCAGACTTACCGTTTATTACGATAAAAAAACTATGTTTTGTAACAAAATTACATAGTTTTGTTTACAAGACATGAAGAAATATAAAAATAAATTTTCATAGACAATCCACATCAACGCCCTATGACACTCTAGTAAAGCTTTCTTAAACTCAACCAAAAGCATTTTATTACCATAATTTATTGTGTAATCTATGGAGGAACTGTACATTGAATCAAACTAAAAAGCGAATATTTGGTGTACTTATAGTTACGTTCTTGGTATCATAGTTAAAAATTATTATCTAATGTGAACATTAAATAAAAATGTCTAAAATCTGATCCGGATTATCCGGAGATTCTAATCAACGAGGGCTGGATAAACGATGATTTTCTGTATTGTAATGAAGTACAGATGCAGTATTAAAAGTAAAACTTTTTCCTTTATTATTTAACCGTACCAAGAGCTTACCTTAAATTTATTCCTACGACCGTCATAATAGTTAATATTTGGCTTTAGTGGGAAAAGAACAATTCTATTAAAAAACAAGGAGAAAGCTCCAAATTGTGAAATAAAATTTCCCTTATATAACAGAATCAAAGAGCATAACACCGTCGCCCATCTTATGGCACAATCCTTCTTTGCAGTATCTCTCATATAAAAATACATATATAAACCTTACTTTAGCGATTGGATCAAATGTAAAAATTTGAGGCATTTCGTATTTCCTGAGATGAGACAAGAAACGTAACAAAAAATTTTTGGTTAGCCAATAAACATGAGACTTTATCTTTAAAATATTTGCCAAGGTAGTATTATGGAATTATTTAATTCATTATTCATTCATCAAAAATTTCAAGAGTACAGGTAGCTCTCCTACAGCACGGCATCTTACAACACGGTTTCGCTCTAACACGATAGGATAAATTGCGGGAACCCTCATATAACACTACAACCTGTAACACGGTTTCGGTCTCACACGATTAAAAAATTGCGAAAACCTTTGTACAAAACTGTACTTTTACAGCACTAGATATCATGATCTTTGTTTAACACATTTAAAAACTAAATTACCTTAAATTAATGACGGGAAGAAACAATAAACTATAGTGGTTTTACATGAAAATGTATAAACAAATTATAATTTATTCATTTATAACTCTATAAAATTGCAAGAAGGTCTAAGCTTAGCTGAAAATCTTGAATCATTTTTCTAGAATGCAGACCCTTCCGCTGAAAGAAGCCGAAAATTCAAAAGGGAGCTGCAAAATTGTCTATTTCCATACCATGAAATCTACAATGACCTTGTAAGAACCAGCAAAACAAACCAAAATTACAGATTTTTTTAAGAGGATAGAAGGTGCAAAAAATCTAAATGAAGAAAAAGGTTCTGAAAGTTAAGGTCACATCGTTCAACCGAAAACATGTTCTCATTTGATTGTACTTAACAGTGATGAGGAAGAAATTTATTAAATTAATGTCACATTAAATGAAAATAATATGTTTTGTTTCTTTTCCTTTTGTGTTATACATATATTTATATTTTAAATAAAAACTAACTTGCTTATAGGGAATTTTAAAAAAAAAATGTTTTTAATAAGTTTTTGGAACGTAACCCCCTTTTTTGTACTGTCTCTGGGTCTCATATAACACGGTTTCACACAACACGGCATTTTCTAGGAACCTATCTACCGTGTTATAAGAGGGTCACCTGTATTTCTAATGATAATGCAAAGTAAAACTTGCAAAGGGGGTGCGGCTGGTGTAAAAAAAGGATATGAATGCCTAATATGAATGCCTAATAATATGAATGCCTTTACAATATCTCAGATATAATGATATCTTAGTTTCGTCTTATCTTAGTAGGGGGCTTGGTGTGCCTTGAGTGGATTGCAGATCTGTACTGTATATCCTTCTTCGTGCCCTACATGAATGGAAAATGGCACCGAACCTAGGAAATTTACCCTCGGCTGCGTGTACGGGTATTGCTACGTAGCCTCCGGTTGTCAGTTTGATCAAGGCGTATGAGCCACTAGCTTGGGTCACTGTAATTTATGAATACTTGTCTTATCTTAGCTATAATATAATTGTAAATACAGTAGAATCAATTCAAATACAATTATTTTTTTAATGTCATAACGGAGTGCCTTTTAAAAGAATAGAAGTTTAGGACCAGTTATTCATTATATAGTATGTCTTACCCTCACTGTGATTCTCTGTCTGTTAAGGGGACCTTATTTTTTTTTAATATTCAATATTTTACTGTACATACAAAAGGAGAATATTTATTATTCTTTTCTAGCTTATTTAGGACACTTAGAATTCATAAATAAGTATTTTGTAGGAATAAGACCTGTTTTTCAAAAAGTTCTTCAAAAATCCTAGAGTTTTTCAAAATGTTCCATGCATTTATTTCCTCCTGATTTCTCTCGAATGATTGTTTAATGAAGTGTTTGCCACAAAACTTTGCATAATTCTTCAAAATTAAAATTGTTTTGAAATTTAAAGACCTCAAAATAAAGTGAAAACATGCAAAAATATAAAAAAATAACAGGCAGAATAGGAAAAAAAAAATATTTAAAACTTTAGATTCATGCAAAAAAAAAATTAAATGCGCGATTATATTTATACATATATGGTAAACGTATAAAAAACAATTTAAAGTTTTTAATTGATATAGAATGCGCATGGAGCATTTTTAATAATGTTAGCAATTTTTAAATCTTTTTTGAAAAACAGGCATTATTATGTAAAAAAAAATCCTTATTTTGAATCCTAGGAATTATAATGTAGTAAAATAGAAAATTTATTATTCTCATTTTGTATATGGAGTTAAAAAATGAAAATTTAAAAATTCGAGGTTGAATGTCCCCTGTCCCCTTAAGTTGGAAGATCAGTGCTCTTCTCCGGACAAAAATAAATTTTAGGTGTAGCGAGGATCACAGAAAAAAATGTTACAAATTGTGTCTAGCATCGGTTTTACGCATTTCTTTAGCTCAAATTTAGTAATGCTAATAACTTTACATGCATACCAACTTTGGGAGACAAGACCTAATTTCAAACTTGCTTGTTCTAAAACTTTTGTTTCCATTTCCCACTTTCAAAATTTCTAATCCATTCAAACTGACTATTTTAAAACGTTATCCGTTTCACTTCGAGGGAAAATTTGCATTTCACGCTTCAGGTCTCTTTAAGACCAATCCAATGTCACCCACTGACCCATATAAACGCATTACTTCATATCATTTGCGCAAAATTTTATTTTCGAATATAACATAACTTGTGATGAATACAATTGTTTCTTAACTTGGGTCAAACTTTAGTCAATTAACCATATTATGATTCCGATGTTTTATAAGCAAAAAGTTATATATATTAACCTATCAGATTAATCTCTTCTTTTAAAAATAATAACGCAATTTATAACACTATACCAAAAACTTCATGAGGTTGAAGGAGTAAAAAATACAACCTTCATCTATAATATAAAAGAGCGATTTTTTTTCATATTTGAGGGCTTTAATTTCATTTAAGTAACTTCTTGTCAATGAAACATGACACACATATAGGAGGATTAATTCCTATAATATGTTATTAAAACATCTTAATAACTTTTTTATTATAATCCCATTTTTTAAGGAAAGAAATGAAGGTTACTTAGAAATAACAGATACAACATTCTTGCTTCTAATAAGACTAAAGCTACTTACTTTCTGACCTTTTTGCTAGTAACATTATAAAACATACTGAACGCGAAAGGTAAAATAAGACAACATTTTCAAGGAGAATGTTCCTTTTTATCCGCACCAATTACTATACAACATAGGATTCTTGATGAGATTTTAAGTAAACTAAGTCGAAAATCATAATATTCCTAATCAGTTTTTAATTAGTTCAATTTTTTGTATAACCTATTTTGAAAAAAGGTTTTGTTCATGTATTTCTATTTTTAAGGGGATACGGGACACATTTTAAAAAAAATTTTATTTATTGAGTTAAAATTTTGAATTTTTTGTGATGGTTAACCATATAATTTGTAAACAAAATCACATCATAAATCTTCTCATAAAGTTTTTAAAAAAATTTTAATTTAAAATTTAAAAAAGTGGCGTAGTTTAAAATCGTTATAACTCGAAATATTATTTTTCAAATTTCAATTTTTTTTTCATTTAATTAAACAAAAATATATAAGTTTTAATTTTGATTCAGCGTTTTTTAAATATTAATTTTTTTAATTAAAATATTTAGAGTAAAATTTTAAAAAAAATAATGTAACTTATTTTTAAAAAGTCATATTTTCAAAAAATATTTTTTTTTTTAATTTGCTGAATCTAAATTAAAGTAAAATAATTGGAAAAGACATGTCCCAAGTTTGAATCATTTATCTTTAACGGTTCTTGACTTATAACAATATAAAAATATGTATATATTAATATCTACTGTTGTAATTAAGATAGAAACATGATTTAAACGTCACTTTCAGTGGAAAAGAACACGAAATTTTTTAATGCAATAACATTTTTTTCGAAAATTTGAAGAATTGTGTGTCCTGGAACCCCCTTAAAACTACAACAGCTAGCAAATATGATTCGCATTTCTACCAATCTAAAAACTAGGCATTTTGACTGGATTGGGAAGTTCCAGTGATTAAGAAAATTTACCTGTCGTTTCTCAAGAAAATGCCTTTTGATTCTATGAAATCATGGGGGGGGGTTGAATAATTCCCTTTAGCTCAATACAGCGAAGCAGTTTAATGAAGTGAGGCAAGAATAACATGAACATTAATTTAATGAAAACGTAAGCATTAAAATAAACGATACTCACAACCCGCGAGAGATTCTTATACACGCAGGAACCGATGTCTCTTGGTATAACTTTCACATTATAAAGGACCAGCAGCAGCATCAGCAATAATAATAGTCGTCATCGTAATGGCGGTAGGTATACAGTGAACACTTATGCAGGTATTCCTCGACTTATGACAGCTCACACTTACGACCGAAATTTTAAATTTAAAAATATTATTTTCTCTCAAAAATACTGTTTCTCTAATGTACAGTACATACCGTCAGTTGGGTCTATTTGGACCCTAGGGGTTACTTGGACCCAAACCAAAAAAGTGTTTTAAACTACACCTAGGTCTCTTATCAATAAAATTTAGATATAATTCACAATCTCTCCAACAGATAGGAGCATTAGCTAGGTCCTGAGACACTTTACCACTTTCCCGCTGTTCCCACCTTTTATTTAGTTCAGGTTATGTTGCTTTGTGATAAAAACGGGAATTTGTGTGACCTTATAACGTCCACTTTTACTTCTTTACACACTACAGTCCCACATTAGGTAAGGAAAAATTTACATTTCAAATACAGTCTTTAAGGGGACGTTGGACCTTTAAACCTAACTTTTTTTGTTTTGAATGTATTTGCTTGAAATTTGAATATGTGATTAGTACCATAAATATGTAAAAGTGGTTAAAATTTAATGATGAAATATTAATAATTTTTGAATTATGAATTATTAATTATATCAAAAATTTGTCTAATTAAAAATGTTCCATGCGCATTTCTTTTGCATATAATATGGTAATTTTTATTTACAGGAAACCTTATAGAACAAACAATGAAACTTATTGTTTATTTTAAGTATTCATTAAAAATATAGAGAGAAAAAAATAATAACAGGGAAAACACACTTTTTATTACGCAAAATACCTATAAATCATCTTTTCAAGTACAAAATTTAGAAATTCTGAGCTACGAAGCATAATTCTTTTCAATAATATTTACTTGATATACAGTTAAGTATATAAAACTTAAATTTCAAAGCAATACGATAATTTGAAATGCGCCTGGAGCAGTTTGAATATTCGAATTACATGAAAATTTTTATTTTGAGAAAAACACATTTAAAGTTATTGCTATTAGTAACCACATAATATCTAAATTAAATACAAATGCCTATAACTAGGAAAGTAATCACAGAAATTAAAAATTCTTTTTGCAACACATTCCTACTCGTCCGTAGTTTCACAATTCAATAAAATAAAAAAAGTGAATTTTTGGACAAATTTCACAATTTTGAAAGTCCACTGTCCCCTTAAGAAGATAACAATAGTTTTAGATGAATAGAGAATCAATTAACCCAGTGAAATTTATAAGTATTAACTAGTGTGCTGATAAACTAAAAATGGGGTTACTTGGACCCATGCAAGGAAGTGGGTCCAATTAACCCCTAGTCACATTTTTGATTAGACATTCTCAAATTTCACTGCAAAAATAATTAATATCATTACTTCATGTCGGGTTCCTTTTATTAAATGGTTATAAACCAGTTATATGCATTAATTCGCAGATCTGATAAAAAAAAATGCCTCAAAATTACAAGATCTCTCCTGGGAGCAGAAAGTATGCGGATTTTACAGATGAAAAATTAGAGAATGTTTAAATGCTGTGAAGTCAGGATAAATGTATCAGAGAGATGCCTCAAACAGCTTTAAAATTAGAATGTCCACTATAAAAAGGTGATTGAAAATATTTTATTGAACAAACCTGGACATCCAATCATATTTACTAGTAAAGAAGCGTTGGCCTGTGCCAGTCATTCAGTCAAAATTTGTGATTTTGGATTTCCCGTACACGAACTGGACTTTCGATTTATTGTCAAGTCTTCTTGCAATGCATGGAAGATCAGTGAAATGTTTCCAAAACAAACTCCCTGGGCGTGACTGGGTAAAATTAGTTTTGAAGATGCATCCACTGTTAACAATCAGATTTTCAAATAAAAAAACGGTTTGTTTTCTATTTTAATGTAAAATAATTTTTTTTACATTAGCCTCTATTTTTATTTCAAGATCCTAGGGGCTACTTGAGCCCACGACCTATTTGAATTGTATATTTCATGTAAAATGTAGGTTGGGTCCAAGTAACCCCAATCAGGGGTTACTTGATCAGGGTTACTTGAACCCAAATTTCAATATTTTTTTAAATATATATATATATATATATATATATATATATATATATATATATATATATATATATATATATATATAATTAAAATTGTGGTTTGAAAAAGACCTAAAATCCTGGTGAATCTTCAAATAAGTTGTTCAAATCAGGTTATCAGCACAAATATGTTTTTAAGGCTACGTTGGGTAAGAAATGTACAAAAATCTTCACTTTTTGGGTCCATGTAACCCCAATCTACGGTACCTATATGTATTACATATTATTAAAAAATATGATGCCATATTCCTCAAAAATGTATGACGCAATAATAAAAATGTATGAGGCAATAGTTTCGATATCCACACGATAAATTAAACCTTCATTGGCTTCAGAAATAGCTTCAGCTTTTCGTTATATCAATAAAGGGCTAAACAATTAGAAGCAATGGATCCATATGAAGATGGATTCACAAGTGTAAATCGTCGTATTCAGGAAAATCCGGCTTGCTACCAGACAAGGAAAAGAAGACGCAAACTGTTCAAACAACCTTTGATAACTTTGTTAAAAAAAATTTTCAACGTAAATTAAGTCGCAAATTGTGACTCAATGGATTTGTACTAACATAATAAGTAGTGATGACGAATAATAATTTATGCCTTCTAAATACAGTGTATTTTAAATTACGTAAGAAACTAAAAAATGTATGTATGTGCATGTACAAAAAAAAATTGTTTGAAACTCGACTAAAGACACAACTTAACTTACAACCAATGTATCGGTCCCTATCTTGGTCGTAAGTCGAGGAATATCTATACTCCTTCTCAATAAGATGCAAGAAATAACATGCAGATAAATAAACAGTTACTAACTGAACTAACCAGCCTTAATCGGCAATTAACTTAAGAAGCCGCAGTACATGCAATTGGGACGTTATGGTTAGTTGTTGGGCAACTACATTTTACAAGGGGTTAATCAGATTGAATGACACAAATCATTGGAGCTAACTTCGGTGGTTTAGCCTAATTCTAACACCCTTATTGAAACCAATCAGCATATATTTAGGTTCACAATTAATTTTCTGGTATAGTAAACTTACTGAAAAGCTCCTACAACGACTTCAATAAGCGACTCACTTTTATCTCGACAAGATTACTATGATAAATTTTAAATTCAGCATTTAATTGGTAAGAAACATTAGTGAATGGATTTTAGTGTATTGAATTAAATTTAAGATAAGAAACTCCTTATTAGAAAAATTAGCTGAAAACAATCTAAAACCCGAAAAAGGAACTCAATTTTTTTTAGTACATAAATAAAAGTTCGACGAATACCTCAGAATTTGAAAATCCATCTGAGGTGTAGCTGTGTGTGTGTGTGTGAGAGAGAGAGAGAGAGATTAAATAATATGACCTCCATTCTAGCATTTAAATTCCTTTTCCTAAATTCAATCACCAGTAATATTAATTTATCGCTTTAAAACCCTTAGCCACAGAACGTCCCATGAATCGCATGCCTTAGCACTTCTGCATGTGTATATGCTCGGATTCAGGAGTGGGTTAGCATCGCAAGTCCCTAAATCTGCTGACCCTACAAATAATAGTCACATGTCTACCTCTCGCCTTTTCGCCTTTAATGTTGAAAGGTGATATTATTCCAAGCGGTTCTTCTGAAATGCACGGATGTACTTTTGTCGCTCTAATAAACTATTCCGCGCGACTGCTTCCAAATTTAATTTTTTCCTTTCAGGCTGAGTCTAGCTCCAGCCATATAAATATGAGCTAGTTTTTCCTTTCAGGTTATAATTTAAGGACGTGATGTAATGGATATATTACACTTACTCACACACACACACATATATATATATATATATAGATAGATAGATAGATAGATATAGATATAGTGGAACCTCGATCGATCGTTACCCTAGTATTCGTTTTCCCGTATGTGTCGTTTACTTTATCCAGTCTCGATGATATTTCTTTGTTATGTTCCCGCAGCTCTAGTTTTCCCGCATTTATCATTCAGTACAATAGGTCTCTTTAAAAACGATAGATCGAGGTTCCACTGTATGTATATAAAACAACGTCTCTTTTCAACACAGGATATCACGCATTAATTTTTTTTGATTTCACCATAACTGATAGACATTACTTCACTGGGTCAGATACGCAGACTAACAACAATGATATTATTTAGCTTCAGACTGCTATTGCCCTTGAAAAGAGAAATACTTTGCTATTTTAGCGAGATTCTGCTATTTTAGCTCTCAATTACTCAGACAATCAGGAATAAATCTTATAACATAATGAATTATTTTATGGATGAATATATGAAGTGCATAATTAATTAACGTCTGGATGTTTAGTTTATCAACAATTTAGTACGTTTCAGCAATGAAATGCTATTATAAAAATAGCATTGCAATCAGTCCTCGAAAAAATTTCCATTTAAATATGTGTTATTTCAATACTCTCTTACCGATCTCCGCTAATGAGCGAATATATATATTGCTATTCTGAATTCATTCAGTCAAAAACTAATTAGCGAACGAATGTTTGACATTAAAAGACTCTCGAGTGCACATGCATAGAAAATTTTCCTCCTTTAAAATCGTTTTAAATCTATTTATAAAAGCAAGCTATCGTTTCTATGTTAATCAGTGTTTCTCTCAATCAGTAGTTACTATTTGAAAAAAAATATTTCGCTTTGAATTAATTTTTCATAAAAAAGAGTAATGGGTTTGAATAGTTTTCACATAATGGTACCTTTTTGATAGTGTATGATGAGAGTTGAAATTCATGCTTAGAGATTTATTTAATATTCGGTCTCATGCTTTTGTTATCTGTGAAATAGTGACAATAGGAGAAGAGAAAATTTACATTCTTGATTCTCTCTCTATATATATAGTAGAATACAGTAGCTTTTACATTGACTTTCGAACTAGTTCAGTAACAAACAAATATATAAATTTTCAAAATCAAATTTAACCCTCTTAGTTAGCCAAAAGCCGAAACACCAACTTTCCAGTATAGAAAAGTACCAAAATGCGACAAAAACGCGTTAAGCAACGATAAGTAATCCTACGTTAATAACCCTCGGTAGTTTCGTTCCAGGATACTACCTGAAATATTTTTCTACTTAGTTTTTGTTAGTGTAAAAATACACTTTTATCATATAAAACATTTTCATCCGTTACTATTTTATATAAAACATATGCCTTTGGCCCTTTTTCGATCTAAAGTCACTACATCTTAAATGACATTGGCTGATATTATAATAGAAATATAATCTCTTTCTGTTTGTAATTTGAGATAATATTTAATTCTAAAAAGGCCAAACTAAAATGGAAACTTTGAGTATAAATAACTCAAAATTTGATAAAACTGACATTGGCCCTTTTAAAACCAAGCCCCCGATTATATTTGTGACAGCCGTTAATAATGACTGAAAGCTCATATAAAAACACACAAAAAAGGATAAGAGTAAATAATTCCTGCACAGCAGGGAACAAAAGTAAAACAGTTCAGTAATATCTAAATCCCATGGCCTTTGCAATTTTGGAAATAGTTAGATGTCATAGATGCTACTGGACAGATGCTGCCCAGTTACTTAGGTGAATGTAGGATACTGAAATATAGACAAAAATGTTACTTTAAACTTCATTTCGCAGGTGAACATTGACGGTTATATGTTATACAGAGATAAATCAATTAACAAAAATTTAGTCAGATATGAACTTACTGATGATAATTCCTGATCTCAGTGAAGATTTTGAAAAAAAAATTTTAAATATCACTTGAAAATGACCCCAGAAAAAAAATTACTGAGTTGTTGGTTTTATGAAACTAAAGAGATCTATCTAAAACAGTGTTTTTTAAATGCTTTAAAGGAGTCCATGAAAAATTCTTTCTCTGGCATTCGCGCTAAAAATGCATTATGTCGGCCTCTTATTTTTTTATAATTAAATACATATAACATTGTGTTCATTAAAAAATGTCTTTTCATTTGCTAAAAAATTTGAAAATATTTTTAGAACAATGAAAAGCTTTTCCCTGCATTTTTTTTTATTTTTAACTATTTTTATTAATTTTAATTTCGGATATTATTCCTTCATTTATCTTTTAGAAAAAATTCTTTTCTCTTAAATACAAAAATAATTAGGAAGTTAGCATTCTTGAAAAACGGGTAATTTTTAATAAATATCTTGAAAAAAAGTTTATTTTCCAAGCTATTCCCGATTATCATAGAATACTAAAAGGTTAACTAAAAATGCAAAAAATTTGATTCCTCATAAGCCAAGAATCAAATTTTGTTTGGAATTATTCAGTATTCCAGTTTTTCAACCAGTTTAAAGCATTTTATTTGAGGTATTTTTTTTTCTAACGAATATGTATTATGTCAGACACACGCACCATTTTGAGCTGACTATTACTTTTTATCCAAATTGGCATAATTCAAAATTATAACCTTAGAGTTGTAACTTTTTGAGCAGTGTATAGGGATGTATAAAAACGCTTATATTGGTACCATTAATATATTTTTTAATATGATCTAAATCTCGTATCTCGTCATTCGTCAGTGAGAGTTTCATAGCAGTAGTTCGATCTGAAATGCCCGAAACTAGTAAAAGCAAACTTAGTTTATTTGATAATTCCATTGCTATGCCTGCATTTTTGCTTGAGCGAGGATATCGTATCGAAGTTCTGCTCGTAAGGAACATAATACAGTTGAATATTTCTAAAGAGACACTAAAAATTATATTATAGGAACTGTAAAATTACTTCAAGGGCACTCAAATTCATCGGCTTATAAAATATCTTTGAAAATTCAAAAATGAATTTTCAAAGTAGTATTTTCTCGCTTATCAGTAAACATTAAAAACACAGTGCTGCTGCTCTAATGCTTTCCCTGGTGTAACGAAGCACAAGGTAACGTAAATTTGAAAATTTAGTTTATCTGCTATTCAAAACCTGAAAACTAATTATGCATATGACAATAAAACTGTAACTGTACCCCCACACTCATCAAAAACCGTTATCTTAAGTGCAGCGGTTAAAATTTCTCTTTCATTAGTAATGTTCACATATATATATACTAATGTGTAGGTTGGTAATAATATTATATGGCCATACTTTCTCAAGAAGTCGGTAAAAGTGATTCCTGAATGCATTTTGATATAAAATGGCTCTTGAACAGAGGAAAAGAACCTGTTTGGAACAACCTGTCACTTCCGATAATAGTATGAAAAGAATACTACTTCCCTCCTAGAACTTATAATAGCTTCTGTAAATACGAATATAACTGCAAGCGAGAGACTTTCTTAAAACTCTGAAATACAATGTCGCACGATCCTTTAACACACTTATTCAATGACTTTACAGTAGGAACCGTTCAAAATATTTTAAAGGTATTTCTTGTAGCTTTATGAAAATATAAATTTGGGAAGGTATGATTCTTTTCTTTCTCAAGTTTATTCTTAATTATAACATTGAGTAGGCATGGTTTATCTATCAAGTATCTTTTATTCGAGATTCAAATGCAATTTCTTTAGTTCCTTAATTGTAAAATGTAGAATTTAAAATTGAGACATCACTTTCAAACTTTACTTAATGAAATTCGAAGTATAATACAAATCGATTTTTTAAAAGGTCAAGGTAATCTTTAAAATAATGAATGGTTTCCCATAAAAATAAAAATGAAATATAATAGGGAAATTTAGATGATTTGATTAAATCTTTATTATAAGTCCAAAAATTAGACTTACTATGTTAGTACGTAGTTTTATTTTCTAGATTATTAATCAATTATTATGACGGATAAAAGTATAAAGTAGTTTGGCCAATTTATTATGACCATATGACTGTTTTATGTAGATCAGCTATAATGTCACGCTGTTGCTGCTAGAAGTTAAGATTGGTTCAAAAAGAGATTACTGGATGATTATAATGTGCATAAAATGACACCTTATCTTTATGAAGGACCAAACCCATTGGCCTCTCAGCGTACTGTTCACTCCATATTGCACTATATCGGGTATCCAAGCCGAACGCCTGTTAGAAAGCTTGTCTGCGGCTAACACGATAATGTCTCTAATTCACACAGGATAACAAAGATTGGACAGTAAATGAATTGGAAAGGGTGATGTGGTCTTATAATTCACTTTGTTAACTACACCGTGCAGATGACAGGGTGTGAAAACTGAGAAAATAGCATGAAAGCATAGATCCTAAATGCTCTGCCACAACACTTCAAGCTAGTATAGACTATGTTATGGGTTGAAAGATGTTTTCCTGGTGTTGTTGTGCCCTTTAATTCATGTGGAGAAACGTCTGAATGCGGAAATACATTTAAATACTGTCTTTGACCAAATATATCCAGTTATGTTAATAGTTTACCCTACTGGAAATGGATACTTCCATCGGGACAATGCTCTACTCCATAAAAGTCGCAGTATCCATAGACAGATAGAAGAGCATCGCGAACACCACCTTGTCTAAGTGGCCTCAGCGATCACTAGATATCAATCCAATTGTGTCTTTGAGGGATGAGCTCGAATGGGAATCAGACGGCTGGATTCACCATCAAATCTTACGGCTGGATTAAACCATATTTGGTTGACGGCTGGATTAAACCATATTTGGTTGACGGCTGGATTCAACCATCAAATCTTAGAGAACCGGAAAAGGAAAAGGAAGTTAATCGGATATGGTCTCATATTCCTCAAGCCATCTACCAACAGCTTATAGAGTCCAGGCCTCAGAGAATGGCATCAGTACTGAGAACAAAAGATGGCCCAACGATGTACAGAGTTGGTTGTAATAATAAACTCGCCATTCAGTATATAAATGACGCTCAAGTCCTAGTGTCAAAAATTTTATAAACTCTAAGAACTAATTAAGTAATTTTTTTTAGATTCTTCCCACCTATTTTCTCTTACATGTCAACCTTTTTTTTCCATCTAACTCATCATTGTGTGAAAATTTTTTCATTGCTAAGTGAAAATAAATTTCCTTTTGCGTGAGTAGTTTGAAAATAGTTAATAACAGGTTACATAACATACACTACATTAACATACATTGACATAAATTACAGTTTAAAATTTGCACGATTCAAAATTTGATTACTTTGAGAAAAACAAACTTATTTCCATCTATTTTTGATATATTATACGTTAAATACTAAATTAAAAAACACATATGATTTAAAAAGCTCAGCGTCGTAAATACCGGTATAAAAACCTGACAGATTTCTTAGGTAACTTCTCAATATGGTTAGGATAAATCAATATTTTCTGTTACAATAGAAAAACAATAGTGGTAGGATACTGTGTTTACCATCAAATATATTCTAAAATAACGAGCTGTAATTATAATTAGAAAGCTAATAAATCTAAAACATTTTAATTGTGCATAATAATATCGGGATTTAAATTACTCGGACCTAGGATTAATTCACATTGGTCAAAGATACTGACAGTTGTGATAATTATGAGGAAACTAGCTGAAAACCCGTACTTCGCTCCGGAGTACATTCAAATTAAATACAACGGTCAATGTATGCAATTAATGCCATATATATATATATATATATATATATATATATATATATATATATAATAGAATGATCAATGTATGCAAATGATGTAAAAAAAACGAAAAAATATATTTATATAAAAATCGTAACGGATATTTTTATAGACAAAATAATGTAGAAGAAAATGTTCAAATTAAATCTAATAGAACATACTCGAGACTATAGTACAGTTAATATAGTACAATTTGAGGAACATACTTCTCGCATAAAATTCTTCATTATACATTTAAAAGAACTGGTGTTTTTCTTTTAGAAAAGAAAATCAGGGAATCAAAATAAGAGCAAATGATTTCAACCTAACGTAATCGAATATTATTTTGAGTATGCATATAATAAATCTGAATTCAAGCTGAACAGCATAATTTTAAGGCCACATAAGCTTTCTATTTTTTACTTCAGTTTAAAACACAGCTAAGAATTTTTCCATAAACGAGATGTTTTCAATAGTTTTTGGGTCTATTGATAACACAATTTAGTACTTTTACAAATTTAAAAAAAAAGATTAAGAAACGTTATCTGTCTATGCTTCGGGCTAAAAATTATGCGTCTTATTCATGTATAAATGATGAAAAATATGGTGAACTTAACGTACTATTTCATTTCAGAAAATGCCCGAACGTTATTATTCGGCTTTCTTTCACTCTTCTTTGTCTTATTTTCTTATAATCTGTTTTCGTGTCAGCCACGTAGAAAGTTTATTTGTCAGATTACAAAAGGAAACCATTTATCCGATAAACAGAATCAGATCGGGACGTTGTTTCCTCGATATGTTTACCACGTTCTTCAGTGATTAATATAAAAATATAAACGGTTTGTGCAATGCCCTGGAATTCAAACTCACTTGTACAGAAATTCTTTCTATTATTCTTCTTCTAAAGTATTAGAATTCTTTTTGTGAAGTGTTTTTTTTTTTTTTGTTATCGCACAAAACAGCGGTATAAACCTTTGATAGATCCCAAAGGATCAATTCTTTGAGATCGATCAGCACGTAGAAAGGAAGCTAAATAATAATGTTTGGATATTTCCGATCCCAGAGGATCGATCGGGCAAGATAACTATCAAGTCAAGCGGTCTGCACTTTCTTAGTCATTTTGCTGGCATTGACACATCTTTCTTACTACAAGGAAATATTTTAACATATTGTAACTATGAGATAAATTTTTGTTGACTATTAAAATTAATTCAATGTATGAAATGGCTCAAGAATAAAGTTAAATTCTTGACAAGACTTGAACAAGAGAATTTGCTGTTTCACTCAGCCCGTTACGAATCCATCATCTCCTCATAACATAGTAAATTAATGCCTCATTTTGATTTACAGATCTTTCGGTATGTTAGAAGTCTCCAGTGACGAGCCTTTAGGCCGGTTATTTTATGCTTTAGATAATTATCATACAATTGTCATATGAAGGTACATAAAGTTTGATTCATGTTATTCTGATTTATATTTATTTGATTTTGTGTTTCTTTGACTATGTGCATCTTTTTACGCGTCTGTTTGCTATTTTGTTAAAAGGATATAATAATTTAAAGGGTATATTTGAATAGAAAAGTAAATGTGGAGTCGGCTTTCTGTTCCATTAACTAGCGGTTTGTCAACGACTTCGAAATTTATTGCTTAAAGAGTTTAGAAATATAAATATAAACAGATATAAGAGATTTGTTCTAAGTAACGTAATTGCACTGACTAATACAAAACGACAGCCGTCAAAAGAACACGAAGGACTTCAAAATATAGTTGCAGCATATGTCTATAAAAGGAAAATTACATCACCGACAGCAGACTTATATGTTGCCTTGTTTGCTATAGTGAACGCTTATCGGGAGAGTACAACAACGCAGTGCTGCAGACTTAACGTTCCCGCTTTCAGCAAACAGAATCGGGATCCTAAGAAATGACATGCGTAATGTGTATGTGTGTAACAACATCTCGGAATCTTGTGTCTGTTATCAGGCATGACATATTTGTCGACTACGAGAATGGCTGTGCTATGAACATGGACTGTGGAAAAGAACTTGCCATGCTCTGTACCACATTCCACGTCTCTAGCAGATGTCGCAGTCAACACAACCAAATTCACGTTGCGCGAATAACCATTCAAGAAATATTTGATGTTGTGCATCATGTATCCTTGTTATATGGTGATGACACACTGAGAAAGTACCTTGCTGCATGAAGGTTAAGAAAAGAACCGGATCATAGTCCCATTTCTACCAAATATAATAAAGCTTCTAATTGATGGGACTAAGTATCAAAGATAGAATATGTATCTCTCTACTATACAATGATTACGGAGATCTGGTGTCTTTTTTAAGATAGGTCGATAAATAAAGCAAATGGTATAAATCCAAAGAGGAAATTTACAACTGTATCAGTCTGTTAAATGCTTTATATAATTAACAAATCAAATTCTAAACGCCGGTCATTTATTGCTATGTTTTAAGAAATAATGGAAAAAATTTTAATTCATGTTTAGACATAGGGTAAAAATTAGAAGTTTTCTCCTATTTATTCATTGGAGTGAAGCTCTTTATATCCTTGTCGAAACTCATCAACAAGGCATTGTAATAACCCAGACGATGTGATGGAAATAATAGCTATGAAGAATATATATTTATTTTTTTATAGATGGTGACAAAGCGAATCGCAAACCCCCAACTCTTTGATTCGCAAATACAGAAGACCTTTAAGGCCGCTGTGTACTAACTCTTTTGGATTCTCTCACATCAGTGTTAACCTATGGAGAATATGTATCTACTATTTACGGCTACATAAATGCTGATAATCCAATAAAAATAGCATTTTCATATAGCCTGAACTCTTCTGCACCTTGCAACAGGATTTATTTTATAAATTTCTTCCACCACAGAAATTGATGAGCGTTTAAAAACACACTATACCAGATTTATTCCCCAAATAATTTTAATTTAAAAATATTTGCATTTTTTTTTAAAATACGAAATATGCCCCAAGGTGTAAAATTTCTTTCTCTATTACCGAGTACAATTTTTTTAAATGTATACTCCGTAATAGAGAAAGAAATTTTACACCTTGGGGCATTTTTCGTTTTAAAAATATGCAAAAATTTGTTTTAAAATTTAAATTATTCGGGGGAAAATCTGGTATAGTGGGTTTTAAACGATCATAATCTCCTTTGGTGGACGAAAATTCATAAAATGAATCCTGTTGGAAGGGGCAGAGAAGTTCAGACTATCTGAAAATACCATTCTTGTTGGATTATCAGCATTTGTGTAGCTGTAAATAGTTGCCACATTCTCTCCACAGGTTTACATTGGTTACAAATTACTCCATAGGTCTCCAAAGGTGAGCAAATCTAGTAGGATTAGTAAACAGCAGCCTTTACTTCTGGTTGGGTAGCATTCCGATAACATATAGTAAGTTTAAAATGCAATTAAGGCCGTCTGCACACGGAGCAACTCAAAAGAAACTGATAACTGACTCAAATCACAAACCAGTCCGTGATGAGTCGCAACCTATGTAATTGAATGGAGCCACGCACACGACGCAGCTGGTTACAAACCCGTCGACGGGTTTGTAACCATCATCACGGACTGGTTTGTGATTTGAGTCAGTTATCAGTTTCTTTTGAGTTGCTCCGTGTGCAGACGGCCTAATAAGCCTAGTTTACTGAAATCATCACTTTTCCTACCAAGCATTCTTAAAAACACTTAGAACCATTACATAAACCTACAATTGGTCAAAGGTATGTAACTTTTTAATTTTTTTTAAAGAGTGCAACAGTCTGAGTCGGCATTTGGTTGCTAGATATCCTCACATAGGCTGGATTTTACCAAATTATGCAAATCCTTAGCAATATCGTATAGCTGAAAAATAAATCAAAACCATCTTATGCCAAGGATCACTTGAAAAACGATTTTTAGCCGTATATGAAATAGGACAATTAACGAAATTACTTTCGCTATTCCTTCAGAATAAATAGTTACTCTCGTTTGACCAGCAACACAATTATCAAATATCATTTTAAATGGAACATTTCATACATCATGAAACGGAACAATCATTTCAATATTTTCCGAATGCACTGAGGTCTCATTAAAATAAATTACGCTCACGATCTTAAAATAGCAAAACTTCGTACACTTTTAAAAGAAAAATTCCCATTATTTATTTTCGAAGTCACTCGAGAGTAAAGTTTGAACTGTCAATAAAGATGGCACTTTCACTTTTCGTTACTAATTCGTTGTTACATTTTTTTTTCATGAAAAGAAATAAATATGTAAATCTTTTCAGCCTTAAAATGAGATTCATCCCGAAAATGAGGAAACTTATATTCATTTGAAAGAGTGTATACAAATCAAGGGAAATGCTAATCACCACTAAAAAAAGTAAATGGTTCTCGTATATATCTTTTTCAGAATGTTTATCTTACTTATACAATACGCGAAGAGTTCTTACTAAGCTAGTTTAAGTTAGTTTCTACTTGGTACCCGTCAAAACATGACGGCTAGATAGTAAATAAATGCAGTAATACACAAATTATACTCAACACATCATTGCCAAATGTTGAAAATCATAATAATGCGCAGAAACAAATTATTGTGTTTAAGCGGCCTCGGGCTGAATGAGTATCTAAAGCCAGATTTAAAAATGTCACTGAGCATGCGCAGAAAGCAATTTTTTTTAATTGTAAATTATCGCTAATTAAACAGCGCGAAATAAACAATTTCCACATTATATTTCACAAACATAATTATCATAAAAATAAAAATGGCAGACAGATCTAGAGAGACTCCTCGGAATAAACATGTTTATCATTAAAATATGTCACTGAGCATGCGCAGAAATCAATTTTTAATTGTAAATTATAGCTAATTAATAGAAATTGCGGTTACAAAAACCAAATTTGTCAAATCTACAGATTGCAATCCTTCGTTTAAGACCAAAATGAAGTAAATTTTCTCTCACGGACTGCCCAAAAAGTCGGCTTAGCAACTTAAATATATAGATTTTCTGATACCTTTCTTAGATTTAAATTCATTCGTATTATTATTATCATGAAAAAAAATTCTTTCACTTTAATATACCATGACCAAACATATTCTAGATTTTTATGGAGATAATTAGTTTAAAAACCAGTTCTCATTGTATGAATTTTCATTTCTTTGAAACTAGATGTTAGAAGTATAATAATTTTCTGGTTATGAAAATGCAGAAACCTTAGAATATCATATGCTGAAAAATCCCATTACTAACACTCTACATACATACAACCCTAATTCGTATTTAATGGTCTTAATTTATCAGAATCTGAAGATATTAAGAAAAGGGAATAGAATAAATCACAGTAAATCAAGCTGAGAAGCATCAATAGTTAGAAAGCGAGGGAATTAAATGCGGTAATCAAGCAGTAAGAGAAAATCCCCTACTAATCTTGCTGCTCCACTGATTCTTGTTTCATTTTTCGAGCCTTAACAAGGGAGGGATTAGATATCAGCTATAGAAGAAGCCCTTTCATAACAGATTTTACTTTTAATTTGTTTTATGCGCTATTTTGTCGTGCAGTTTTCAGTGTAATAAAATGACTTCAAAATTTTGAAAACTCATGTCTAAGAGATAATCTGTAATTGTTATTGCTGTATCTCGATTCTGTATAAATTGATTTAAGCCCATGCCATTAATCTTTACGCATGAGAAAATGGAAATAAAATATTTGGGAAGGCAAACTTTTTATTATTATCTCTTTATTTCTGCAAGGAGATTTACACGGGTCAATGAATAAAAATATGCCGCATGCAATTAATCGTAAAGGACAATCTGTGGAAAAATATATCACACCGGAAATCATTTAAGATATTGGAAGGAACCACGTAAACAGTAAAACATGGGGTAAAGCTCTTATGTTGTGATCTCAAAAAAGTTCCACCCATTCTCTTTGGAAACTTATGCCATTTGAAAATTCAAAAAGAGCAGTAAAAGATAAAAAAGAATGAAATTTATTAATAAATAATTTCCTTCTTTAAGAAAGTGAACCTATGTTTCATATATAATAAAAAATTACTAAAGATTAAAAAGAAAATAGTACGTTCAAAATTATGTAATGTGCTGTTTCGTTTTTCCATGTTCTATTACACCTGCTGTAGCACAGCTTGGTAATTTTAATAATAGTTTGGTAATTTCATTTCACTTTTTTTGGATGTGAGCGATTTACCTTTATTAATTGAAAACGAATGAATTGTACCTACTATATGACGATCATATTATCTATGTTAATCAAACCCAATATTTAAAAGGCAAAATAATTGCAGACAAAAATAAATACAAGTTGTATAAATGTTTCCTTTAGCTATTTTGCATTTTTTTAATTATTTCTCTAACATTTTGAATTTTTCCCTGTTTTGTTTACAGCCAACATTTATCATAAGTTCAAACAGCTCAGAATCAAAATATACCAGCATCCTAGCAGTCTACCCTTTGGTTTATCAGCTGTGTAAACTCTAGTGATAAAGAAACAATGCAATAATCCATATGTATGATTCGTTCAGTTCTCACTATTTGCAATTATTTCGGTTTTAACTCCATCGCTACTCTATAAAATCTAAGGTGTTCACAATTCAAAACAGGTAATTCAAAAAAGGACCTATTTTGAATTTGTCCCACTGCAGTTCAGTGACGAATATAAAGTTGTGCTTTGACTTTTAGGGCTCAGGATTAAGTTGTGCTTTTAGCGTTGGCCCTGCATTTCGGACCAACGTTTCACGTGGATATAAACTTCCAAATTTACTTGCGTCAATTCCTACCACCTATTTTGTGGCAAAAATCAATGCATCTCTCCGGTATAGAAATATTTCCATACCACATTAAAATAATTATTTCATTTATTCAGAAATATACTTTATATTTTTAATATTCTGTATTTGTATTTTGACTAAAACTATTTCTTTTGCAAATTTTATTTTTGTTTAAATCCTATTAAACTGAAATTTGATTGATATTAAAACTATATAATACCGAAGGCTAACAAATTGAACTGAACAAGGAGCGATACGCTACTTCTTAGAAATTGCTAAGTAATGATAACTACGAAGGGTAAATTAAACAAAACTTTCAAAACTATGTATAATCTCTTAAGATTACTTCAGAAAATTGGGGAAACCGATATTTTCCTCTTCTAAATTAAAAATAAAATTTTAATTTAGGTAGATGGACGTAGCTCCAACATTTGGGATAATTAGCAATCTACTATAGTCTGAGTATATTTAAAACCCTTACGTAACTACCAAATTTATTTCTGTACATATTTAGATTGTACCTCTAATCAGTATGTCACCATCAAAAAAAATCTTCTAAAATATTTTGAGTTCGAATATTTGTTAACATACAACGGGAATCTCATCTTAAACAAAATAAGCTAGTCTGGATACGCTAAATGAATAATATGTCTTACAAACTAATAAGGTATCATACAAACTAATTTAAAAAGCTTACATTAATCACTTCGAATGAAAGTATTCAAATAAACTTTAATAAATTTTCTAAAAATATTTCTGATAGAATACACAAGTGTTCTGATGGTAAGATCTACCAAATTTCTGTTCTACCAAATTTTTTTAGGCTATATGAGATCTTAAAGATTTTAATTCTTGTTAAATTCTGATCATGATGAGATATTGAATTCCCACTGTGGAAAAGGGGAAAAGAAGGAATTTTGACTGAAAACGGCTATTTAGGAACGGTTTCAGATCAGAAGATATAACGAAAAGGCTGTGCTAAAATAGAGGTAGCTACAAAAATGTTCATCCTTTTATGGCCCAATATTATGCAATGCTTGAAATACAGCCTTTTTTTTCATTATAGTTGGAGAAATATTACTTAGAAATTACATGCTATTTTAAGTTATGTATTTAAGAATTTTATTTTAAGAATTTTGAGACACTTTTAGAGCTGGGCTAACTTAGAAGATAAAATTCTCTTCTGGGATTGATGGGATTGTTAACAGATGAAAACATACTAGAGGGCTATTTTTGAAGTACACAGTCTCCATGAATAGCTCATATAATGGGTCTCAAATTGTGATAAATAGGAACTATAGCTTATATCTACTATTCTTGAGATCTATCCAAAAGAAATTTTTTTTATTAAAGCAATAGCACTTAGATACATCTATACACTATTATATGCCACTAAAATACAACAAGAGTAAACAGAAGAAACAAAACACAAAAAATGGCATATAGAAATCTTGGAGAAGAAACAACAGTCTAATTGGGCTCATATCCATTCGTCTTCATCAATTCCCTGGCTTCCCAATATCTGCCATAAATACAGTTACTTGATAATGCGGAGCACAGTGGCAAATGCTGTGCATCCACAGGCACTTCATACCACAAAGAGTGCAGTTTGGGCTTTCGAGAATACTTAAACTGAAAAGGTATTTAGGCAAACATTCGTGTCTCGTGGTAAGTCTAAAAGCAGCAACACTTGTTCTTCTTGGTGCAGAGCGATATGTAATATTGCATCTTGCCATTCCTTATTTTGTATATCACTTAATTTTCTCTTTTCATACTGAGAATTTATTTTTCTTCTTATAATTCTTGAGGCTGAAATGAAGGGGATTTCCGTAACCGATGTTTGTGTTATCTAAGTCCCTTTTTTGGCTAGTCAGTCAGCCATTTCATTCCCTTGGACTCCACAGTGTGCTGCTAAAAGAAACTGAATATCCCTCAACAGGGGAAGACAAACTTATGTCATCGGAGAATAGGTATTGAGTCGAAAGCATATCTTTTCGTAACTACTATAGATGTACCTTTCATGCTGCAGTCAAACGCCTGAATTCATGCACATTTTAGAGGAAACCAACACAATAAGAGACTTCTTTCGCAACATGTTGAATGCGATGAGTTACATGCGTTACGTTAACACGTTTTGGGAGTTTAAAAATGTAAAGATTCTATTATGGCTGTAGCGGGAAAATAAAAACTCTTAATTAGCGAAAACTGTTGAGGAATTCTTGGGGCAGTCTTCAACAAACAAACATGACAAATCGGAGATAGAAAATGCGTACTCTTACGTCATTTTCCCAAAGTTCTATTTTCATGTGTGGTAAAGGTTTCTGTGTAAGGAAGGATTAGTGGTTACAAAGTATTGAACCATATCGTTTTTTGAGTCATTTGCAATGAACCCCTTTATGAAACTACCGAAATAACGGAAGGTTAGAATAGCGGGGGAAGTAGTATAACTAACCTTGAATGAACCACGCGCTCACTATATACCCTTTTACAATCGTATAACATGTTCTTTCCAATTTTTCCAACTCAAAATATTTAAAAATTCCTATATTTAGCATTTTAAATACATTTTTTCACGAACTGAAAGCTATAATTACAACTTGCGATTAATTATCATTATCCCGGAAAGGTTTCTCAGTTTGCGGACGAAAATTACCGTTATAATAAGAGAATTTAAACCAGAAAACATTCCATTAGAATTTTCCTTTCTCTGAGGTCACGAAAGGGCTTGCACTGGAGATTATGAGAAAGTGTATTAAAAAGTAAAATGCGAGAAACGAAAAAGAGAACACATTTATAAATTAAGAGTGTATTTTTTTCTTTGCTCAAGTTGATATTCTTAAGCCACAATTTTTAACGAAAATTTATACGAGTCTTACTCTTGTCTAAAAAGTGCTTACTCTCTCCAAATATTTTTTGACTGTTGAAAACTCTCTTTAAAAATCTGTTCAAAATATCCTTTTTACAAATTTAAAATGGTGATATTACGAGAGTAACATTTTTTTCAAATTATTATAAAAATTTTAGAAACAATTTCCAATTTATGAATTCTGAAAATTCTAAAAATTGTAATGCTTAAAACCGATTCACGATATGCACCACGCGTACTAAATTTATACTCCGGTTAAGGCGTTAAGACACCGCTGATGCTTGTTCAGAACATTGTATCACCCTAAAGTAAAATTTAATTTCATGTAATTTCATGTTCTTTTCGTGTTTGAAATCAAATCTACGGAGATATGACTTCACAGGTTTGATTTTCAGTGGAATAAAGCCATAGATAAGAAATTAACAAGCAGTGACATACAGCGTTACCTATTCCTCAAGGAGATTGTAATCTTCGGGACTGATTCATGGCCAACTACGGAGATGTCAGTCCATCTGTTTAATTTCCAGCGGTATAGAGTGGTAGATAATTGATTTTCCAGCAATGCCAATCAGCGTTCTCTGTTCCTCGTGGCAGTTATAATCTTATGGAACCAGTTCATGGCCATCTATGGACATATCACTTCATAGATTTAATTTTCAATGGCTCAGAATCCTAGATAAGCAATTCTTACATAATGTCAGTCAGCTTTTCTCGACCGATGCCTGACCACATTATAACCAATAGCACCATGGACGTTTGCATCCGTTCGGAATGGGCTTTAACCCTTTGGCGGACGCCGTTTGCACAGTGCAAACGCCCAAATTTAGTCTTTTTTCACTTGCATTCAATGTATTCCAGTTAAATAAGCAGAAAAATTGTTAATACTGCCATCTGTTATCAGTTTAAAGAAGTAAAAACATTGCGCAACCTATAATTGGAAATTTTTTCAAGATTGTTTAGGTTTAAAATAGGGGGGAAAATCTGCACCATGAAAACGATGGAGGTTGTTGCCCCTTAAAGGGTTAAGCAGTATTTACAAGCCTAATTAGCCGTAGTGTAGCAAAAATTGGCGCTAGTGCTCCAAACAAAACCAACATCTTTCACCTACAATAGTCTTTCAGAGCAAAGAGGCTTTGTGTGATCTATTTCAATCGTAAATGTCAATTTTCTCGCAATGTACAAAATTCATCTCCCTTCCCATTCGTTTCCCGGGATCCAGCCCTCTTTCTCTTCCATTGGCATAAACCATCACTTACGGTTTTCTTGGTAACCCCCCTGACTTTTTCCTAATCCCCTTCATCATCGTCTGATCAAAGCGTAATATGCATACTTATAAGCGGATCAGAGATAGAACCTGTATTCGTGAATGCTATTTTTGCATATCACGTGGCAACGTTTCAGATATTAATAGTAGGTAGTGCATCACCCTTAACAGTATATTTTAAACGAAAGCGACAAATTAACATGTCTGAATTTAAAGCCTGAAGGATTTTCACCGAAATTTAAAATAATTATTTAAATTATGGATTATAATTCATGTTTCGAAAAACCAAAAAAAAAACTCCACAAATATCGTTAAACATCCTACTCTTAATTTGTTAAAATTAGGAAGAGTTTACTCGCAGAAATTTACTGTATGATTGTGTTAAAAAAAACTATACGAAGACATGATTTCGTAATATCAAGGCATAAATACACTCATGGACAAAAAAATTAGCGCTCCAAGAAATAATTGCGGGATCGTAACGAAACTTGCAATGAAGGTACATGTCGGGGAGATATGCAAATGATTAGAAATGCAGCGTAATTGCGCTTTACGTATACCCGGTAGAGGGCGTTGAACATCGTACTCTGTGGAGTATAAAACAGGTAACTAAAGCTTGTTTGAGTGTGCTGAATCATTTACAAAGGAAGAGCTGAGATAGACATGCCATTACGCCGTGTTCGAAGACAATATATGCAGTTGTCGCAGTTTGAGAGGGGGAGAATCGTCGGGATGATGGAAGCTGGGTGGTCAGCTAGGCGAGTAGCTCGTCAATTAGGACGCTCTGATTGTGTTGTGAGGAGGTGTTAGGACCAGTGGACCCGAAAGATGTCATGTACACGAAGACCAAGCTCAGGACGCCCTCGACAGACCAGTCGTCGAGAAGACCGCCACATCGTAAGAAATGCACGCGTACAGCCAACTGCTTCATCGGCCGCCATCCAGGCACAGGTAGCACCTTCACTAGGGGCCTCTGTGTCTTCTCTAACCATACGAAGGCGCCTGGCTGAAGGACAGTTGGTATCGCGGCGCCCATTACGTGTGCTGCCCTTGACGCCCACCCATCGACGCCTCCGTTTGGAGTTTTGCCGCGCACGAGGAAACTGGACTGCAGCGGAATGGAACCAGGTCGTCATTAGCGACGAATCCAGATTCAATCTCGGCAGTGATGACAAGCGTGTTCGTGTATGGAGAGCCTGTGGTGAACGCTTCAATCCTGCCTTTGCTGTACAGCGACACATCGCTCCCAGAGCTGGTGTGATGGTATGGGGTGCCATTGCCTACAATACACGGTCACCCCTTGTATTGTTCCGTGGCACCATGACAGCCCAGCGGTATGTTCATGAAATCCTGCAACCACATGTGTTGCCACTCATGCAACGGCTCCCAGGAGCCATTTTTCAACAAGACAATGCTCGGCCTCATACGGCAAGGGTGTCACAAGACTGTCTCCGCACTGTTACTACCCTTCCTTGGCCTGCCCGATCCCCAGATTTGTCTCCAATCGAGCATATCTGGGATCATTTGGGACGACGAGTTGGGCATCCCACGAGTTTAAACGAACTAGAGGCAAGGTTACAGCAAATATGGAACGAAATGTCTCAAGACATCATACAGAACTTGTATGACTCAATACCCGATCGTATCGCATCGTGCATTCGCGCTAGAGGGGTCCAACGGAGTATTAACTCCTCCGTTCTTTTGCCTTTTTCTCTGAAATAAATTATCCTTTTTCTTTGATTTTCTTATCATTTACTTATATCAAAGTAGTCATTACGTATGTGAAATTTCGTTTCATTTTGACGACTCCTTCTTGGTGCGCTAATTTTTTTGTCCATGAGTGTATAAATCAAATCCTTTTGGGTTGCGTAACAAACTATATCGAGAATATGTGTCCCTGAAAAGAAGAAAGAGAGCATCGTGCCAAATACACCTTCTTCAATTACCATGGATAATGAGATGAGCACCACGCGTCATTAAAAAGGATCCCACTCATTAAGAACTTATATTGATTTTTCAATATGATATCGATGTCCCTTATTTCATTCGCTGAGAATTTCGATCAATGAATATTTAAGATTTTTGGAGGAAATACGACTCGGATTAGCATTAAAAAGTATGATAGCAAGTCCAGTGAAATACTGGAGCTAAGATCATGTAATGTTAGTTCTAATATTGCACTAATGGATTGGAAACACAAATAGAAAAAAGAAAATGTAAAAACTCTTGGCTCCAAACCTTAACCCTTGATATTTTTTTACTATATTTAAAAACAGAAAAAATACATCGTACCGAAGCCCTGTATGTTTTATAAATTCAAATTTACAGTGTCAGAAATGCAAGCAATTTCTCATGCATATAGCCTCCCCGATATAATGAAAACTAGTTTGAGAAAAGATGCAAAATACGTTACACACGGGAAAATGTAGTTTAAAATATAGTATGGGATACGGTATCAAATAGAAGTGAAAGTATTTAATTTATGAAACATAATATTTTACAGTTAAATTACTCCTTTAAACCCACGCAAGTCGAGATTATTCGATTGTACGTGCGCATGTACGTAGGTGTGTTTATGGGTAGGTGGATGGTGGTATTTGTACATACACATCTTTCTAAATAGCAAACCATCTCACTCTAAAAATCTTAAATTAATAAAATATATTTCATTTGATACCTAAAATCTCTGTATAATTTTGTATGATATAGATAACTTCCTGAAGACATAAAAGGGAAAGGAATTGTTGGGATATTCCTTACAATTTCTTTCAGCCAAATTTCGCACTGAAGATGACTACAGTATGCAGATTTTCTTCCAGTGTTTACGACAGCATCAACATGAAAGCTATCTAATGACTCGGGTATAAATGGGAATCGGTATGAATCTGCTGGGAGCCACAAGGGGTATGTCATAATGTTGGGAACTTAGATTTTGTGTTAACCTTATGAATCGGAATGAATTATGTTTATTTTACTCCCGTTTAATATGTTCACTGAAAGTTAATAAAGGCGTTATTAACTAGTATGATATTCGTTTTCTCTCAGTGTAGTTTCAGCTGTAATTTCAGTGTAGTTTCAGCTAGTCATATTATATCTCCACTCAAATGAAGCATACCATCAGAAATAATAAATTAATTTCTTTAGTAAAAACAATTAAAATTTGATGATAATATTTCAAATATATTCTGTGAAGTACTTCATATCAAAAATTAGTTCTTATGCCAGAGGTATCTATGATAGAAGGAATTCTGTTTATTCATATTAAGTATATCTTTTTGTTTCTGAAAACAAGCCACGAAACTTCGCACAACCGTGAAACTTTGACAAAAAAGAAATTTGAACTAATCTTTTTTAAAAAATTGAGGGAAAAAATACTACGTTAGCAATAAATTTAGCTTCTTTTGAGGCTACTCAGTTTTCTAAAACAGCTTTGAAGAATTATCTAATTATAACAACTTCCTCCCAGTTTCAAAAGTGTTCTGAGAAAGAAAAACAGTATTCAAACTTTCAAAAAAAAAAAAAACTTCGATGCAATGCAATTAACCCATTTCTTAAAATTGAATGAAGCAATTACTTGATACATAGAGAAAAAAGTTTGATCAACTTTATGTTTGTCTCGGTTAAAAGAGATCTTACTCGTAAAAGCTGGTAGTGCTGAGGTACGCAATAAAGTAGTCAGCTTTTCCTTTTTTTTAAATTTCCTCTACACATCAAACCTGCAAAGCACAGAAGGTCGAGTCTATATTAGAACAATTGTCTTGAGAAAAAGGAAGTCTATTGAATTGCATTCTGTTGGATTATTTTTCTTTTTTTTACTCTGAGAAAATATTCGCTCTAAGCATTTTGTCTTGTTATCGAATTCTTTCTTTCCTGAAATCCTTACAAAACAATTTAAGCTTTCCAGTATGTGAAGGACACGTATATTCTAGGTAAAATTTCAATGCATTATCTTCTGTTTATAAATAGAATTCAATCTTACCTCATACGCAATTTATTCAAAGTATTGTTACAGGGTGAAAACAAATTTAGTATATTTCAAAATACGCGCAGAACACCGCCATCTATTCATAAGTAATCTGAACTATTATATAAACTGTCTTGTAATACGTAAACAAAAGCATCTTGTTTGATACCTTTCCTGCAAAAATTTATTTTCTTTTAAAATTCACAATGGAATTTATTTTCGCACCTTTTTATGTCACAATCATCAAAAACACTTAATCACTTTCAACGTACTATCTATATATATATAAAACAGTTCCGTAACGGACTGACTAAAAGACAACGCACAGACAGACCAAACCGCTGGACCCAAAGGGCTGAAATTTTGCATGGTGATTCTTCTTATAGTATAGGGGTGCACTAAGAGAGATTTTTGAAAAATTCTTCTTAGATTTTTAAAAATTAAATTTTTAAGCTGTTTTTGTAACATTCTTTAAAGTTTGCATTTAAAATAATAATCTGAGGGTTATAAAATTTATATCACGAGAAAGATCATAAACATTCCTTTAAAATGAAATCTTTTTCGGATCTTTACCTCCATTTTCTGATTCTTGGTGAATTTTTAAGATTCAATTTTATAATTTAATTTATTAAATGCTGATCACGTGGTTTCTTTTGTTTCTGTGAAACTAATTTTGCGTCACGTGCATAACAACGAAATAGACAAAAAAAAATTTCTTGCTAATGCGGCAGACGATTGGACATTCTCCAAAAAAATATTAAAATACAGAAAAGGAATATTCCTCAAACTGTACTATATTAACTGTACTATATTCTATTAGATTTAATTTGAATATTTTCTTCTACATTATTTTGTCTATAAAATTGCCCGTTACAATTTTTTTTATAAATATATTTTTTCGCTTTTTTATTACATCAATTACATACATTTATCGTTGCATTTATTCTATATTATATATATATATATATATATATATGGCATTAATTGCATACATTGACCGTTGTATTTAATTTGAATTGTACTCCGTAGCGAAGTACGGGTTTTCAGCTAGTCATATTATAATCCTTTCAATTACTGCGTAAAATCATTAAGCAATCTTATTTTCAAGATTTCGATCTTGGCTTAACTTAAACAGCTAAATTTATACCTACATAAGTTATGATTTCTTTAGACAGAATGAAAGAAATAAAATTGAATTATAGAGCCTTATGTACATTTGTCACTGAATATCCAAAAAAATGAAAATATTTCGAATAAGGTTAAAAATTCATCTTATGAAATTAAAATGCAGCCTTGTTATGCAGTAATTTATATTTTTTGACCTGATACATTCTTTTAAATACATAAATTCTTATGGAAAAATCAATTCAAAATGTTAAAAAAAATGCATTTCTTTGTTAGACTGCCGATTATTTCACCAATCAAAGAAGTATTAATTGATGAAAGTGATTTTTTTAAAGAATGTATTATATGCAACAAAAAATATTTCATGTAGTCTCTTCTAACGAAACTACTGTGGGTTATTAACGGAGGATTAGGACCTGTTCACATAGGAATCCATTACCAGAAGCGTAAAAGGAAAATTGGAGCTGAGACGGAAATAAACCAATCATAGTCCTTAGCAATTTCGTTGATAATCGTTTGGAGGTTTGTCATTGGTTTAATATATTTCAATACTTTAACGTTTCCGCTGTCGGGCTCCTATGTGAGCAGACCCTTACTTATCGTTGCTTACCTCTTTTAACGCATTTTGGTACTTTTCTGTTTAACTGTTTACTGCTACTGGGTTTGGCGCGCTGCCAAAATTATAACTGGCTACGGACTCTGAATTTTTTCTTACCGGAGGACCGTTATCGAGGAACGTAATCCTACTTTAAAACAGTTTAAGGTAACCGGCTACGTTGAAAATGTCATTCTTTGACTTTTTTGGTCAATTTTATTTTTTGCAAGAATTGTATAATCCATTCTTTTCTCTTTTCAAAACATTTTTGATTTTCGTTCTACATCAATTAGAAATCGAGTTATAGCTATTTTAAAAAACATCGTCTGCTGCAAAATTGAAGTTACAAGCAAATTTAAATGCGTTTTTCTCAGAATTGTTTCTTAGCACAAATCTCTACCGTTATCATGATACTTCACATAATAATGCATATAATTTGATAGAATTTTCAGGAAATGTTTTAGATGCTATTATTAATAAAATGACGTACAATAATTGATGTATGATAAATAGTTTTTTATTTGGGGCTCTTTTATAAGTAAACGAATAACAAATCGGGGTAAATTTACATATTGGAACATAAAATTGTCTGTATGATTTTTGAATTTCAAAGTTTCTCTTAGATTGTGGGTCATTTTGAAGATAACTGTTATATGTATCATGTGTGAGAAGGAAATTAAAATAGTAGCATTAGAATGTTGTCATTTTTGAGTGATAGGCGTTTTAGATAAATTTCATTAAAAATTCCTTCAAATTGAACAATTTATAAAAATGTGTGCTATTTACAGGTAAGTTTTTGTTTTGTTTTTAATTTTTAAGTACTACTTTACCATAAAAGAAAAAAAATCCTTAAAAATGGATTTTAAAAAAAATTGGCTTCGAACGTAAGCAGTCACCTTAACGAAAATATATTGTCTTAGTTTTCATTTATTAAGAGGATCGGTCGGGTGGCTCTGGAACTAGAATTTGCTCTAAACCTCATTTCAAAGCTTAATAAAAAGTAAATTTGCAATAAATTCACTCTGGGTATTCATGAAGAAGAGTAAGTCGTAACAAAGGAATAAATAATTGACTTTTGTTTATTAATGTATACATCAAGGCAAAAAGAGAAAATACAATTTAATTTTGGAGAAGGGAATTTTTTTAGTTAATATATGCAACGTCATGCTCTTAAAACCTGGCCTAAATGTTCTTAAAATTAATCTAAACTTTGTCCAATAACGTCCTCTAAGTTTCTAATACACTGAAGTGCCACTGAATTAGGGATACGTACCTAGTAACGAGTTGGGCCTCCTCTGGCCTTGATAACGGCTGCCACACGACGAGGCATAGATTCAACAAGTTTCTGGAAACGTTCCACGGGAATGGCTTGCCAAATATTGGCTAAAGCTGTCCATAATTCAGTAAGGTTCTGTGGTGCTGTGTGATGGCCTTTCACGCCTTGTTCCAAAACATCCCAAAGATGCTCAATAGGATTTAAGTCTGGGCTTCTAGGTGGCCAATTCATGACAGAGAAGTCAGAGGAATGCTCATCCAACCAGCCAGTAGCCAACCGGGACTTGTGAGAGGTACAGTTGTCTTGCTGGAAAACTCCATTACCGTGCGGATAACAGAGCAGCATAAACGGATGGAGGTGATCACCCAGCAACTCTACGTACCGAATTGCATTGAGGGAGGATGGTACACGCACCAAAGATCCCAAACTGTGCCACGAAAAAACACCCCAGACCATGATTGAGCCACCATGGCCTTGTACAGTTCCAGCCAGGCATGCAGGATCCATGGCTTCATGAGCCTGACGCCATATTCTCAGCCTCCCGTCGGCGTTAAGTAGTCGGAATCGAGACTCATCACTCCATGCTACTTGTTTCCAGTCCTCTACACTTCAGTCTCTGTGCTCTCTTGCCCAGGCAAGACGTGCAGCCCGATGGCGAGTATAGAGCAATGGTACTCTCGTAGGTCTACGGCTCCCGAAACCCATACGGTGAAGCGAGCGTTGCACAGTCCGTTTACTGACTGTACGACTGGCACCGTCATTAAACTGGGTGGTAATTTGAGCTAATGTTTGGCTTCGCTAGCTACGTACAATACGCCTGAGCCGTCTCTCACCACGCACTGTCAAGGCTAATTGTCCTTTGCAGTTTGCCCGATCGCTAGTTTTTTTTTCCCACCATCCATGTATTCTTGGTATACTCTTGACACTGTCGACCTTGAAAATCGTAGCTGTCTGACGATTTCGGAAATTGAATGGCCCATGCATCGCGCACCTACGATTTGTCCGCGATCGAAGGCGTCTAAATCAGGCAGTTTACCCATACTGGCAATTCCAACAACTAATTCAGAACAACCACAGTACGCGCTATATATGCAGTTACCACAGCGCCCTCACTTGCGCATACATGATGCGCAGCGCTACACAATTTGCATAGGCTTTGGTATCCCTAATTCAGTGGCACTTCAGTGTACTAGAGAAGAGACGGGAGAGCTTTCCTCTTATAACATTAAAATCCTTTTGAAGAAATGATTTTTTATATCAGTTAGATCGAAACCTTTTGATTAAGATGTTAAAGTTATTAGCAAATTATCATTATTTTATTATAAAAATGACAAAAATTAAGAAATGCTTTAGAATTTTTAATCTCTTTAATGACTCTTTTCATTGACTGGAGTCATTTCAAGCAAAATGTTTAGTAATTTATATTCAAATATATTACAAAGTATCATTCCTTTCTGCACCCTTTTAAAGGGAATACAAAAGAAAAAACAGCATTTGTTTCCCCTTAAATAGATTTTCAATAAGTTTAACAATTTAGGAAATAATTTAATATTTGACAAAGTATATATAGAACATAAGTATATAAAGCATTCCCAAAATATTCCTCTCTAACGACGAGTATAATAACGAAGAAATGCTTTGTACTCTGCATTTTGTCCTTTTAAATATTTTCTTTGCAAAAGCGGTATTTGTAAGACTCTGTGATATGTTTTCTTTTCAGCTTCACCATAACAAAAGCCTCACTTGCAGAAAGCCCGAAAACACCACCATAGATCAACGCACATCAACCTGTCTGAAAAAAGTTCGTTGAATAGAACAGTCTTTTTATTCACCGTTTCTTTCCAGACGCATTCATTAGGGGTATATTTGCTCAATAAAGAAAATAATTTACATGGATTAGTTTACATGACAATAGACGTGGATGAAAAATATTTTTCGCTAATTGTTCAAAATAAAGTTAACAACATAATAGTTGATTTAAAATGCTATCAACAAAACCCATATTTTTCATTATAATTCCTGAAAGTTTTTAAAATTTAAAATTTTAATATGAAAAATATTTTAAACAAAAAAATGCCAGCTTGTTACAACTAACACAAACAGAGAAGAAGAAATCGTACGTGAATATATTTCTTTCATGTTTCCTAACGGCATTTCTATGCTTATTCCCTGTTTAAGCTCCAAAATAACGATGACCTTTGTAAACCATAAAAACCTGAACCTTTGTGCTTCCTCAAACTTGTGGGTCTCCAGAATTAACGCTCCTCAATTTTTTTCAAACCTGTGGGATATTTTTTTTTCATTTTCATTTAAAAGGGACTAAAACCACATTTAAGTCATGAGGAATGGAAAATGAGAATTTCTCCCGTTTTCTGTATAACTTACAGGAATATTGTGGAAAACGATAAACAGGAACATACAGCTTCTTACTGTTCACAATAAAATTAAACGGGTGGAAACTAGTTCCGAGCGAATTAATACTTCGTCTTCAGACGGAGGCTCATTAGATGCGATTGTCTCTATGGACAATTTAAAACATATTTGCAAATTGTCCATAAGCAATGTTTTAAGTATTTGCAAATTCTCCATAAGCAATGTTTTAAGTATTTGCAAACTGTCCATAGAGGCAACCACATCTGATTCTCCTCCGCCTCGTAATGAACTATTATTAAGTTCAAAACCAAAAGGAATCGGGAAATGGAATATTGTGGAAAACGCAGTATGTGCAATCGCATCTGATGCTCCTCCACCTCATGATGAACTCTTAATGAGTTCAAAACCAAATGGAATCGGGATCCATTCCCGATATTCATTTATCGGGAATTTCATATTATTATTTGGTTTGAGTTCAAAACCAAATGGAATCGGGAATGGAATTGGGAAATGGAATATTGTGGAAAACGAAATATTGTTCAATCGCATCTGATGCTCCTCCACCTCATGATAAACGATTAATGAGTTCAAAACCAAATGGAATCGGGAATGGAATTGGGAAATGGAATGTTGTGGAAAACGCAGTATGTGCAATCGCATCTGATGCTCCTCCACCTCATGATGAACTCTTAATGAGTTCAAAACCAAATGGAATCGGGAATGGAATTGGGAAATGGAATATTGGGGTAAACGATAAACAGAAACACACAGCTTCTTATTGCCCACAACAAAATTCAACGTTTGGAGACTAGTTTCGTGCGAATTAATGGTTCATCTTCAGACGGAGACTCATTAGATGCGATTGTCTTTGTGTACAGTTCGAAAGACATTTGTGAATTGTCCATAAGCAGCGTTGTAAGCATTTGCGAACTATCCATAGAGGCAATCGCATGTGATGCTCTTCAGTCTCATGATGAACTATTAATGAGTTCAAAACCAGTCGCAACTCTTTTATTTGTATTGTGGACAATAAGAACCTGTGGGTTTCTGTTTTCCGAACAGTTCATTTTATATTACACCGATCTCGATGAAGGTCGCGGGGTTCATTTCCGATAGTTGCAGCGACACTCGATCGTTTGAAAGAACGATAAAGGACAGTTAGAACCCATTTAAACAAAATATTAGAGGTGAATAATTTGAACTACTTTTACTTGACTTGTGAAAAACATTGTTTTAAAATTGCTGATGCCGGGAAAGAAACTGCTTTCGCTAGTTTCACTTGTTAGAAAGAGTTTAACAAAATACCGATGTCGGTAAAGAAGTTAGACTCGCGAGTTCCACTAGACTATTGATGCAAGTCGCAGGGATAACCAATTCGTATAGTGTTATTCATTTATAAACGTTTAAGATGACCTTTTAATAATTTTTAGACGATAAAAATAATTGTCAAGAAGAACATAAAGATCAGGAGTCATAACCATCTATATTTTTATTTTATGTTTGAACCAGTTAAATAATGCGACATATTTCATGATAATGTTTCTACTTATATAAAACTAGCTGAAAACCCTCACTTCGCTACGGAGTACATTCAAATTAAATACAACGGTCAATGTATGCAATTAATGCCAAAAAACAATAAATATAGATTTATATATATATATATATATATATATATATATATATATATATATATAATAAATACGACGATCAATGTATACAATTGATGTAAAAAAACAAAAAAATATATTTATAAAAAAATCGTAAGAGATATTTTTGTAGACAAAATAATGTAGAAGAAAATATTCCAATTAAATGTAATAGGACATACTAAAGAATATAGTACAGTTAATATAGTACAGTTTGAGGAACAAAATATCTTTTATTGTATTTTAATATTTTTTTGGATAATGTCCAATCGTCTGCCGCATTAGCAAAAAAAAAACTTTTTTTGTCTATTTAGTTGTTATGCACGTGATGATAAATTTATTTAAAGTACCAGAAAAAGAAATCACGTGATCAGCATTTAATACATTAAATTCTAAAAATTAATCTTTAAAAATTCACCAAACATCAGAAAATGGAGGTAAAGATTCGAAAAATATCTCATTTTAAAGGACTTTTTATGATCTTTCTCGCGATATGAATTTTATAACCCTCAAATTATTATTTTAAATGGAAACTTTAAAAAGTTACTAAAACAGCTTAGAAATTTAATTTTAAAAAATCTAAGAAGAATTTTTCAAAAATCTTTCTTAGTGCACCCCTACACTATAAGAAGAATCGCCATGCAAAATTTCTGCCCTTTAGGTCCAGCGGTTTGGTTTGTGCGTTGTATGTCAGTGAGTCAGTCAGTTACGGAACTGTTTTATATATATAGATTATCAAAATGGTTGCAAGAGAAAGTCCATTGCAGCTCACGTATGACTTAAGGGCTCATAACTTGTTAAGGCTCCTGTGAACTAACCCTCTTGGATTCGCTCACCTCAGTGTTAACCTATGGAGAAAATGTGTACAAGGACTACCGACTTGGATTGAAAGATTTTCTAAAAAAATTGCACTCCGTAATAGAGAAAGAAATTTTACAACTCTGGACATTTTTCTTTTTAAAAAAATTCAAATATTTTTTAATTTAAAATATTCGAGGAATAATCTGGTGTAGTGTGTTTTAAACGCTCCTAAATTTCTTGGGTAGACGCAAATAATAAAATGAATCCGGTTGCAAGGTGCAGAAAACTTCGGGCTATCTGAAAATACCAATTTTATTGGATTATCTGCATTTATGTAGCTTTTAATAGCAGACGCATCTTCTCCATAAGTTAACATTGAGGTAAGTGAATCAAATAGGGTTAGTACACAACAGCCTTAAGAGAAGACGCTTCTATAAGAGTTCAAATGCGAATGTGCAATTAGATTATTGTTAGAAATATAGATACGCCGTAATTGCAAAATGAAGAATGTGGAGTTGTGCTATTTTTAAATTTCCTTTAGTAAAAAAGTAAGGGGAAAAAACCTATCTGTATTGAAGCGTCAATTATGCATTGTTGTTGGGACAGGAATAAAACGTTACTGAAAATAACGTAAAAATGAAATGTACGTTAAAACAAAAAAAGCATTTAAAATGATTTCTTGTTAATGAATATGGAAATTAAAAAATAATGTGCTTCCACTAATTAGACACATTCCATTTAAATTCACAGAGGTTTTTTTTTAAAATTTATTAATTACTTGTGCTGTACTATGTAATTTTTGACTAAGAAAAACTAAGTGGAATAAAATAAACTATAAAAAATATTCTACATTTTACCGAAAAAAAGTTTGAAGAGAGTTAAAAGGAGAAAACTTTCAGTCCATTAAGTTAATTTGATATCTTTTTATTACTATTATTATTTATAGAGGAAATTCCACTGTCCCGTTATAGTGCCATTTTATATTTCCGTTCAAATTATCTTTAGTTAAATGCGATTTTACAGGATTAAAATAGGCAAGTGCTTCTCTAAAACTAGGTCCCCACAAAAGTATAATGCTTTCTCTTCCTTTCCAATGCTGTTCCGTAATTGTCGCATCTCTACTGTGATTTTGTGCGCAGTTACGAGCAATGAAACCTCTTGCTGTGAAACAACATACCCTTATACCTATATTTCACCTTTGTTATCGGCTTTTCATAAAGGCAAAGCTCTGGAGGAGAAAGAATTCCAAACTCAGTCTTTCTCTAAATATTTACCGGTGCTAGACAAAGTGTAGCCTGCCCACAGCATAAGGATCTGTCGTCTACCAGGATATTGGGGTACAAAAATTATAGCTCTTGAAAATGCAAAAATGCATGGAACACGCCCTCCCGAGATGGGTGACTAATCCAAAGACATCCTGGACTTCAAAGCCAACGTACGTACCTGCTACGACTCTCAGCGGAGCCCACAACAAGGTCAAAACAGGGTCCAAGGTTGCTGGATACAATGTAATGAACAGGGTGATTTTTATTAAACTGACACTACTCGGAACCATCTGTAGCACGATCTATCAACCAGAATTCCACCAAAATTGATACAGGGACTAAGGACGACATGGGAAAGAGTTTCCGTGAAAAAAACAGTTCCAAAAGTCGCCGATAGGAGGAGATATGTCGCTGTTGTTGTCGGAGCCCCCGAGAATTTGCACAAAACGCAAGTAAAACATCAAAACGCAAATTCCCGATCACGTAGTCGACAACGGCGCCAGTATTTCAGGCTATAAAGATAAGGAGTGAATACCGAAAAAGTTGTAATAAGCAAACAAATGAATAACAAAAAAATTTCACTTAGACACCGCTTTATGCAGCAAATCCACTTCTCCCTCCTTCAATGTGACCACAGTCCTAGTGGACGACACATTGCATCCTGAATACTATGTTCTCAACGGCCGAGCATAACATGTCACCAGGAATGTTCATCACAGTCCGGGATATGTTGACCTTTAGGGCCGCCATTTTAGAGACGCCCCCAAGATACACCTTGGATTATATATAACCCCACAAAAGAAGTCACAGGGGTTAGGTCCGGGGAGCGAGGTGGCCAGGCAAGTGGAAAAAAACGACTGATGACTCTTTCTTCTGTAAAGCGATGGCGCAACAGATTCCGCACCGATCTTTATAAGCCCAAAATACTGGCGCTTCTGTCGATTACGTAGTCATGAATTTGCATTTTGATGCTTTATTTAGGTTTTATGCAAATTCTCTTGTGAGCTGTCAACAACAGCTCCATGTCTTCCCCTATCAACGACTGTTGGAACTATTTTTTTTCTTTTCAAGGAAACTCTCTCCCATGTCGTCCGTAGTCCCTCTATCAATTTTGGTGGAATTTCAGCTGATATATCGCGTTACAGGGGGCTCTGAGTAGTGTCAGTTTAATAAAAATTACCCTGTATATCTCTGCATTAGTAACCCCTCCCACAAGGACATGTTCCATACATTTTTTTACTTCTTATTACGTATAACAATCACACTTCACCTGAAGAAAAATGGCTAACCCGCAGAAAATATAATTTTTCTCTATAGCCTACTGATAAAAAAAGGCTTAAATAAATTAAAGCTAGACTCAGTAACTGGTAACTGGAGTTATCAAGCATGATTTTCTTCTAAAATATTAAGGGGATTTAAAAATTGACGTATAACAAGTAAAATCGCTTAATTAAGAAGATTTATAAACAATGTTCAATAGATATACTTTTTGTTTGTTGTTAAAACTGAAAAAACAGATTACCCTCCCCCCCCCCCCCCACCGTGCTGAAACGAACCATTTAGAGTACATGGAGCAGAAATGAAAACACAAAACTAGAGAAAGAACAAAACTCTCTTCAAACATTCATCCTGCAAGTCGACTGAAACTCTACTGAAAACTTCAATTGATTCCTCCATCGAATTTCTATGGAAAATGTTTTACTCCTTTTTTCACAAGTTTGTGTTTTTCTTTCTGATTTCTGAACTGTTTGCTTCTGTAAATGGTTCTCTCCAGATGGGAAATAACAGTTTGGTTTTCCGTTTTGTTTTTGCAAGGCCTTTTTTATAGCATTTCCTTTGAAGTTAAGAATGGTTATATGCCCTCAATGAATCGCAGCAGCGGCAGATTCCTAAAACAAATAACATTTAGTTCATTTTGAGCAAACGTAGACAGAAATGCTTAATAATAATCATGAATTGCGTAGAAATATGAAATTTATCAAAATATATCCTCCATCTTGCCGCCTTTACCATAAATCGATCCATAACTTTTATTTTTTGTTTGAGCCAGTCTTATAACACGTTATAACACATTCGAAGAATACACTTAAGTTATAAAATTCAATTAGAAACATGGCGTTTTCTCAGAGAGAGAAAATTCCAGTGTCAAGTATCTAATTAGGGGATGTCATCTTTAAAAAAATCATTTCTCACTACACTAGGGAAAAAATGCTCACTAATTTAAAACATTTGAACATCTGTTTATATTTAGTTATGTGCCTTCTGATTTGAGGTGTCCTTTTCCCTTTGAAATTACTTGTGGGATATTTTATAATTTTTTTATTATTAAAAAATAATATTTTATTAAAATTTTATCCTAATATAATATTATTAAAACATTGTAATATTACTTCATATTAAACAATATTTTTTTTACAATTTTTATCTATATATATAAAACAGTTCCGTAACTGACTGACTCACTGACATACAACACACAGACCAAACCGCTGGACCTAAAGGGCAGAAATTTTGCATGGCGATTCTTCTTATAGTGTAGGGGTGCATTAAGAAAGATTTTTGAAAAATTCTTTTTAGATTTTTTTAAATTAAATTTTTAAGCTGTTTTAGTAAATTTTTTTAAGTTTGCATTTCAAATAAAAATTTGAGTGTTATGAAATTTATATCACGAGAAAGATTATAAAAATTGCTTTAAAAAGTCTTTTTCGAATCTTTACCTCCCTTTTCTGATTTTTGGTGAATGTTTAAAGATTAAATTTTAGTATTTATTTTATTAAATGCTGATCACGCGATTTCTTTTTCTGGTACTTTAAATAAATTTATCGTCACGTCCATAACAATGAAGTAGACAAAAAAAAATTTCCCTTGCTAATGCGGCAGACGATTGGGCATTATCAAAAAAAATATTAAAATACAGTAAAAGATATTTTCCTCAAACTGTACTATATTAACTGTACTATATTCTTTAGCATGTCCTATTAGATTTAATTTGAATATTTTCTTCTACATTATTTTGTCTATAAAAATATCACTTACGATTTTTTATAAATATATTTTTTTTGTTTTTTACATCAATTGTATACATTGATCGTCGTATTTATTATACACACATATTATATATATATAATTTATTTATTTTTTTTGGCATTAATTGCATACATTGACCGTTGTATTTAATTTGAATGTTCTCCGTAGCGAAGTGTGGCTTTTCAGCTAGTTATATAATATTTTTTAAACGACTTGTGAGATATTTGTATTTAAAATGAAAATAAACCGCCTTTAGTTTTCAGGTATGGAATGCGGAAAAGGATAACTTCTCACACGTACGGTATGGTCCAGATGATCGAACACCTGTCTCGAGGTTAGGAAAGTTGGTTAGGATTTCCTATTCTCCCTCCTAACAAACGGTCGTTAAAGTGACAACCGATTTTTGTTCGAAAAGATAAGATATTGGGGGAAAAAAGTGTCTAGCAAAATACTCATAGGGGAAATAATTCAACAATTTCGAGAACTATAATGAAAAGAAACAGAAGGTAACACATATGTAGAGCCAGTGCCGTTGATCTGTAAAATGAAAGGGGAATATATTTGGGAGGAAGGCAATCAAAAACAAAGAGAGCTAGATCGAGGGTTGGTGGTAGACTGACTTCGAGACAGAAGACTTTCGGGTCAAATTTCCATCTTGCGAAAGGATCGTCAATATCTGGAATTATTCTTATGTCTTCCATAGAGTACTTAAAAGCAAATCAAAGGTTTTCGAAGCCATAGCTACCATACTTGCGAAGAAGCTGCTTGATGCATTATAAATAGGTTGTACCCTTATATATATATATATATATATATATATATATGTATATGTATATTACGGGAAATTTGTAGAATACGCAAAATAGGAACACGCTTCTTCCGAAAATCCACAACAAAGAACACGAATGGACATTAATAAATGAAAATAATGCATTATTTTTCACTTTGTTAAGTTCTTTGGAATTTCCTGTACGCACTATTCCCAATTATTAAACGCTGTGACATAGAGAGGGAAACTACAGAATCCTTTAGAACAGCGGTTCTCAACCTGGGTGGCGCGTACAAGAATTTCAAGGGAGGCGTGAGTTAAAAAAAATAAAGTAAAACTAACTGTAATTTAAGAGTAAAACAACCTCACCTAGATCCTTAATTACCTCAAATATATTTGATCTGTATTTAATTCTATGATTTCATATGTTCTAATAATGCTATGTTCCAAATTAAGATAGGTTTAGTAATATTAAATTTTGTGTTCGAAATTATCTATTCTATATTTTCATTTAATAACCAGCTTCAGTTTCAAATTCCGATCGTACTACTTGTATTGTGTACCACATATGGTGTGTGTGTGGGGGGGTGACCTCACATCAATGTTCAAAGGGGGGCACAGGGCCTGAAAGGTTGAGAATCCCTGCATTAGAAGAACTTTGTGGGAGTCGGTGGCAAAATCGAAGGTATGCAATGGGTTCGCCAGTCGGGGGAAATGGGTGAGAGAAGTTTTGTTGCCAGAAGCCCACGCAAAGGCAATTCTGGCCATTAGAGATTCCAACCATTTAGAGTACATGGTGTAGAAATAAAAACACAAAACTAGAGAAAGAACAAAACTCTCTTCGAACATTTATCTTGCAAGTCGATTCGAAAGCGAAATAAAGCACGATTGGTTGATAAGACGGAAAATCAGAATGGGAAATGGCTTTCGTTAAAATTACGGGGTCTTGTAGTCACAAAACTTCTCTCCCTGTTCCTCCGACAAACGAATACCTTTCACATCTATGCTTTTGCCGCCAACTCCCTTCTACCTAGGAAGACTTGGAGGAAATTCCATTGTTTCTAAAATTTATATCGAAAAGTTTAACGATACTCAATCCTGCATTGTCTGCACAGGCAGTCACGACTAATGATCAACATCCTGATGAAGACCTACATTAATTAGTTCGAGTCTACTTGCCATTCTTATTTTTTTTCTGGAATTTAAGAAGTTATGTATTCCTGTTAGGAATATCTTTGTTAAAGAGAAAGACTGATAGTTAAAATGTGTGAGTAATATGCATTTTGTTTGGTTCGATGTATTCTATCACAATGGCAATAGCTCATAACATGTAAGAAGTCTTCAAATATTAAAATGCAAATATAAATAAAAATTTTTATTAATTGAAATGTAGTGAAAAGTTATCCCAATCTTAATAATTACTCTCATAAAATTCATATTATCTTTTCGCAAAATTATTTTGCTTTCAGTAATGTCAGAAAACATTGCTTTTCATGATTAGAAATTTTATTGAGCGAGGAAGTAATTAGCATTTCATTTCCTCATTGTATGAGAATTTGCAACTCTTGATGGGTGCTATATTTGTTTAAAATATAACAAAAACCGTAAAAAGAAAACATTTACTTATTCGCTTTAATCATACAAATACATAACCGAATCCCAATTTTCGTAGAAAACGTGTACGGCTATGTTTCGTACCTGTAAGCTAATGTTTTGTTAAATTCGTAAAATATTGAATAGCTTCTTTATTAATATATTCGTCATGTAAAACAAAGTATGGTACTGTTTAAGTGCTGTGTGTATAGTAAAAACCGATTGAGAATAATCTGCTATTTCAGTTGATAACATTAAACTGATATTATATTTTTTAGCATTTAACATTTTTATTCTGGTGCTAATTTATTTTATCTCACGTAGGTTTTTGCGTACGGACCGTGATTGCGTATTGAAACCAATTTCAATGCTATGACGTTTTCCATAAAATCTTATTAAATTGCCAATAAACAAATGGTCTTTTTTGATTTCTCGAAATCCAAATACTTTGAATCATCTTTAAACATCTAAAAGTGTAGCATCGATATTTTTACACGACTTGTGAAATTTTCCATATAGGTATATATAGGTTTCCATATAGGTATATGATGGTAACGTAAAAGTATCAGTCTTTTCTAGTGCAGAAATTTTTAGCACATAATAACAAACATAAGCGTTACTTAAGTAAATTCTGAGCTACCGGAAGCTTTGCTAGTAGTTCGCTACATCGAATACCTAACAGCTGGCAGCAATTGATATCATTTTACCGCAAACGACTGCAGGAATGACAGGTGCGAAAGCCTGAGAAATTTTGATTTTATTGCTTCTTAAATGTGTATACTTTCTAATTCATATGTTAATTGCAAACATATTCATTTCTCAATAATTATTACTCATGTTCAGAGTTAAAAATTCAACTCTTCAGCATTTCAATTCAGCATGTCACGTGACTCATGAATTGGTGTCAGTCAGATTAAAGAATATGACTGAAGATTTTTAAATCCATTGAAGGCTTTGATACTTTAGTTTCAGAAATACTTTCCCAGTAATAAATCTCTTGAAATATTACACATAGAACTCTTAAAACCCAGACTATAGACTTTCCCCATAGCGTCATTTAATTCCCACTATAAATGAGGCTTTAGAGAAATTGTAGAATGTTTGAATCTCTTGATGCCAAAAGGCTTTACATTGTTTTCATTACTTTTTTTTGCTAATTGTACGAAAAAATACAAGTATAATAATAGTTATTATTTATGTATTGTAATCTATTTCTTGCTAACGAGAAATATTATACATGTTTTAAGTACTCGAAGAGTACATTATCCAAGAGAATGTTTTAACTTAATGTTTTAATTTTAAAAAAAGGAATAGTAAGAAAGTAATCATTTATTATGAATCGATATACGAGAGGATATATCTTAGCCATAAATAAATCTATATGCATGGTTAAAATGTTATTTCTACAAAGATACAATATGTACAAAACACAATGAATGGGGAAAAGGACTGAAGCCATTAGTCTAGACTTTCCTAGTAAACATAATAAAGGTTCTTCATTTTATGTATCATTTCTTTCGTCTTTCTTTACTACATGAAAATAAAGGCAAAATAAAGCCATTTCTTGAATAGTTGGAACTATTCTACAGTAAACATCCACCCACTTTTTTTTAATGATTTTAAGACTCTTAATTATTGTCACTCTTAAGCTACCACAGTCAACAAATACAAATTAGGCAACAAGATGCTTGGTAAATATGGTTTTAGAACCCCTAATACTTAGCTCATCCAGAAAATAAGTACCGTTTGCGCATATCTCCCGCGCATCTGGCAGCACGAAGGTCGCGCATGCGTAGTTACATACTTCAACTCAAGAACGAATTAGCCTAGCCATTTTGTTTGATTGCGTTAGCGTTTGAAGTTATTGTTTGTTGGTAATCATGTTTAAAACAATCGATCGGCCCACTAGCTGTGAAATAAGAGCCGTTATCAAGTTTTTGAATGCGAGAAATGTTCGACCTTGGGAAATTTATCGTCTCACCAAGAAAAATAATGTGCACCGTCTTTTGGGACTGGCAAGGAATTTTGTTAGTGGACTGGATGGAACAAAGCACAACAGCTTACTGTGAGACATTGAGGAAGTTACGGCGCGCGATACATAACAAAAGGCTTGGACTACTTACTGACTTCTGGTATTGTGTTCGTGCATGATAACGCGAGACCGCATACCGTACGCGTAACAACGACGCTAGTTGATTCATTTAGATATGATCAATTCTGTCACCTTCCTTATAGTCCGGACCTAGCTCCACCCGACTTCCATTTGTTTTATCATCTCAAGAAATTTCTTGTCGGCCAGCACTTTGCAAGTGATAATGAGATTAAGGTAAACGTCCAGAACTGGTTCAGGTCGCAGGCGGCCGACTTCTACGAAGCGGGTATGTTTCAATTAGTGCCAAGATATGACACATGTCTTAATTCGCATGGTGAATATGTCGAAAAGTAGTTTAAGGTGTGTAGATTTTTATGTAATAAAATACAAATGAAAACAAATTGCTAATTTATTTTAATACCCAAATGCTATTTACTTTCTGGATGAGCTAAGTAACATACCAGGCGACATCCAAATGGTCATGGAGCAGGCTTTTGGTACTAGAGTCTCGGATCGTAGCCTCGCAGTTGACTTGGGAATTTACAGACTTTTGGAATTGGTTTTAAACTAAAGCTTATACTTATCCCTAAATAATCGTAATATATCTAAACATCGTAATTTATAAACACACTCAACCCTCTTTCCTCAAACTTTTTTTTCTTCTGAAACACCTAATACGACTAGGTCGTTTTAGGCCCGTATTCAGCCTAAATATCATATGTTTCCCGGATAAGGGTATTATACCATTTCAAGACTAAACCAAGCTAGGATTTCTCCTTAGAGAAAGTCCCAGAGCAAGTATTTTAATTCATTAAAACGGAAGAATGTTACGATTTAGAGGGTATATGTTTGTGAAGCTATAATTGAACGCCACGTTTAGCTAAAGAATTTTTCATCTAGTGACACGGTCGTGATTATTTGTCAAGAAATATTTTCCACCCTGTGCTGGACACTAGATAAAAAAAGTCTCATTTAAAATAACACCAAGACTTTGTTTTATACATCGCTTAAATCTGTGGCTTGGTACAAGAAGTGCCTAAGTCAGTTTTCTCCAAGATGACTTTGTTTGCTTATGTCTCTTTAAAAAAATATTATTTTCAATGTAAGAGGTACCCAAGTCTGTCCGATGCTTTAAAAGTGTTTTCTAAACCATTGTACAGACTTGGGTACTTCTAACATTGAAAATAATATTTTTTTAAAAGATATAAGCAAACAAAGTCATCTTGGAAAAAACTGACTTTGGCACTTATTGTCCCAAGCCACAGAAATATACTTGTAGTAGATATTAAACAGTTCTCATGTGATCTTTTGAATATCAATTCTAAATGGGTCAATGAACAGAAAAAGGTAAATTCATTATTTGATTGTTACTACGCCTCAAACATCTAATAAACACAAAATCAGTATTATTTTGATAACTAACGCAAAGTCAATATTATTTACGTAATAAAGAAAACATAAATTTTGTTTAGCAAAGAGTAAAAATCCAGATTTTTAATTTAGATTTTGACATTTAAAACACAATTCAAATTCTTAAATGAAATCCTGTAATAACGAATTCGTATGAATAGCTTAAAATAGAAATTGTTTTGAGATACTTAAAAGCATTTTTATATTTTTGTGTGCTGCCATTTTAAAGTTTAACAAGACAAACTTAGGTGAAAGTGTCTCTAAAGTTTAGTTCCTTTATGGTAAAACTCCTATAGAAGAAGATCCTAAAGTCGATAAACGGTTGAATACTGTCTCCATTATATTCGCACAAAGCTTGGTAAAATGCGATCCCGATATCATTATATGCAACCTGTTTTATACCATTCAGTTCCAACTAAGGTAATATGTTTAAACCAAATACGTACAGTTTCATAGGATCTTTGTTAAAAAACAGTTTTAAACAGAACGTGAAATGCTTAATTTAAATTGCAATTTTTCTTATATTTTAATATACTGACCGTGTTTTTTATGTTTCTAGATTATAAAAAATTTCCGAGTTCTGCTTAAATTTCCAAACCTCCTCAACTTTTCAAATAAAACAAACTTCCCTATCTTCAGTTTCATAGTAATAAAGTCGGGCAAAATTTCCTTTTAACATCTTTCTCCAAGCGGGGAAAAGGCGAAAACTGTATTTTACGACGGATTAGCTTATTTTGTAAGAAGCTAGCTCCTTGCCTCATCAGATTAAAAATTGTCCACACTGACATATTACGAAACATTTCGAAGTAATGTTCCGTATTATTCATAACTTCTGACCTCATCGCAGTAACTGTAGACGAATGATATAAGAGACAATAAACCCCGAGATCAGTACGAAGAAGAAAACATTGAAGCAACCTCTCTTTCCACAGTCACTTCAGCTTTTTTGGCACAGTAAAATCGTATTCATCTAAGAATGACCAAAATGAGCGCACAGAAAGAATACTTATAACATGGAAAATAACTTATTCGAGGCAATCTAGGGTCCCTTTCAAGCTAAGAAGACATGCTATTTGAAGAGTGCAAAATGTATTTTCAGTCTTTTTGAAGCATTATTTTGGCCAAGCTACGTTTTATATATTTGTTTATTTTAATCCTCAAAGGGTACAGTGGTTTGAGACGAAATAGATGGTACGGCCGGGTTGGATTCGACTCGATCTCTTTGTTGATGAGGTTTTTGGTAGGAACCATTTAAATGTAGGAAAAATTTAAATACACGATAAGAAACAAAAATTTAAGTACAAAAATTTAAGTACACGATAAGAATTTTTGTTGTGAAATAACAATTATTGATAATATTTTACATGAAATAAAACCCTTTTTGTAGAAATATGACAAACGAATTGTAATTTTGCTAAACAAAGAAAATGTCTTTGGCATTTACATAGAATGTTGTATATATTATGTCTAATATGTAATTTAGTCTAGCTAGTTTTAGAAGTTAGCGAAACCAACTTTCCGAGCACAAAAATGTTAAAAATAATATGTAACTTAGATTGTTTTTACCTTTCGTATCGTAAATCTCGCTATTCAAAATTAATTACAGAGTGGAGATACTATTACCAGTCTATTTAAATACTGCTGTCCAGAAATTGGATCATTAAGGGAAGCAGTTGCAAGGTCGAAATAATAAATATGAGTAAATATTCCAAGAGGACAACAAAGAAGGTCTGATGACTGGACGAATGTTTTTCCTTTCATTAATTTGTATTATAAATGGATTTCTCCAAAGTTAGAAGATATTACTTTCTTCTTTTTCCAAGCTATATAAATTAAATTAGTTCCTCGTTATAGGGAAGGAGGATATAATTAAACGTCCAGCTATATAGCGCAAAAAAAAAAATTTCAAACTCATTTATGTACATGTATGCATGCAATAAATAACCTTGTGTGTGCTTTTAATCAGAGAGACAAAATTTTAAACGTACGTAAACAGACACCGTCTTCCTCACGCGCATATACACACATTCACGTCATTAAAATGTGTTTTACGCTCGGACATTCACATACGTGTAAGCCTCTTATAGTTTTGTACCCATTCATTTAGCTTTCGGAAATTCTGAGTGCCGTAGACTTCGGAACTAGAGTCTGATGGTTCGAGATCGGTTGGCGTGCGTTCGTAGCCGTTCGGAATCAGCTTTAACCGTCTAACGGTATAGTGGTTTGAGACAAAATAGATCGTACGGTCGGGTCCGATCAGACCCGATCTCTTTTTTGATGAGGTTTTTGGTAGAAATAAGTACACAATAAGAATTTTTGCTGTATAATAACATTTATTGATAATATTTTACATGAAATAAAACCCTTTTTGTAGAAAAAAAATGACCAACGAATTGTAATTTTGCTAGAGAAAGAAAATCTCTCTGGCATTTACATAGAATGTTGTGTATATATATTAGGTCTGATATGTAATTTAGTCTACCTAGTTTTAGAAGTTAGTGAAACCAACTTTCCGAGCACAAAAATGTAAAATATAATAAATACTGACATTTTTGGCCTTCAATATCGAAATAAAAAATTTAAATATCTAAAAAAAAATTGCTTATGATCATGAATAACATTTTTCGACAAAGACACTCGAATTTACTTATTTCTTTATCTAGTAGGGTGGTCCAGTAGGGTGGGCTAGTAGGTTTCCTTGTCAATTCCATCTCTTGCAATGAGAGGGGAGAGTACGGGAGGGGTAAGACACACCCTTGGGTCGGATCCGACCCCACCGTACCGTTTGAGGGTTAACCCTTTCAGGAGCAACAACATCCACCGTTTGCACCGAGCAGATTTTTCCCCAGATTTTTTAAGCTAACGTATCTTGAAAAATTTTCCAATTAAAGGTCGCAAAATTTTTTATCTCTTTAACCTGATAACAGATGGCAGTACTAGCCATTTTTCTGCTCATTTAACTGGAACACATTGAATGCAATTGAAAAAAAAGACTAGATTTAGGCGTTTACACTGTGCAAACGGCGCCCCTCAAAGGGTTAATCTAGATAATAATTGCACCAAAATTTTATGTTTAAGTATTTTATTACATGTAATAAATCCAAATATTATATATTTAAAAAAATAAGAGAATTAATTATACACTTAAAAAACTGATAATTTTTGGTACTAAGGGAATTAGTTATCACATATCTGAAATAGATACCTTTAAAAAGCTACCGTAAAAATTATAAACGTAATATTGAAGCCTAAAAATTTTGGTATGATTTTTAAGGTGGTTATTTTTTATAATAGTCAAGAAAATTTTTTAATCTAATTAATTATACCCTTAATGTGGTACATCTTAAGTTTATAATTAATTAGCTTAAGATGTTCCTAAATCCCCGTGTAAATTTAGGGGTAATTTTCCTCTCAGTATTTTTATAATAAAGGATAAATAAATGTCTATTTCTGTATTCTATTTTTTGCATTTGAAAGTAAATCTAAGGGCAATATAAATGTTTTTTAAAAATAATTATATTAATTCAAAGTTAGCAGAAAATAGTTTCAATTTTGCAGGAACAGGCATCAATTATTTCATGGCCTGTAAAAAAAATGAATGAATGAAAAATTCTGATTTTGAGATATTCCGCTCTAAATTTGAACGTCTACTTCAATATGCAAAGGGCAGATTTCAAAAAGGCATTTGCTAATCTGCGATTACAAAAATACTCAGAGAGAATTTCCTCATAGCTTAACATTGGATCTTAGAGATCAACTAATGTACCGTCATAAGGCATCTCATTTGATGTAGCACAGAAAATTAATAAATTTGAAAAAAAAGAGATTATACACTCAATGAGTGGCAAGTATCAATACTTTTCGTTTGTTTCCCTATGCTTTGACATAGAATTGATTTTTATTCTTTTTACTTATTCTAAATTTAATGTCTTATTCGTTATTCACAAAATACTTTTTTTTTCTCTCTAGCCCCTTAGAACAACGTGTAAAGTCTTCTCTGCTGGTTTTAACAGATAGCGAACTCTGGCTTTGAAAATAAATTTACGGGTCAACAAATAAGTATCAATTTTAAGTATCACGACATTCTGCCTTTGTTAAGAAGCTCTTTCAATGCGTTTTTAAATGCTAATGAACTGGAAATTATTCCGTTATTTGTTCTGTTTTTGATAAGCAATAGTGATAAATAAATGTCAGATTTTTTTTCCGTAAGCATTATAAGGAAAAGTTTTCTACTCAGAAAAAGTAGTTATGAGTTTCATATGTTGAAATTTAAACTAAATCTCCAAAATCTCAAAATTTTTAAAAAATGACATCATTTAATTTTCCAGATTCTTCGGCAAAATTTAAACCCACGATTGCTCCATAATTGCTCTCCGTGGGATATTTTCTCGCAGTAGGATAAAAATACAATTTCGTGTATATTTTCGGACGCAGTCGTGATCCGATACACGCATATATAAAAGGCTCGCGTGCTATCAGAGAATTCGATAATGCCATCACATTCAAACAAGAATAAAATCGCGATATTCGGGAATCACGCATTGAAAATGGATACAGTTTTTATACTTATAAATATAATAATGGGGGGGATTCCCGAGCAAATTAGTAGAGAACTGTCATCTAGGTTGCTTCAATACAAAACAAGAAACAAAGGTTATATAAGGAATTGAAATATTTCGGATTCAAATGAAAAATCATATTAACCATTTTGATTATTCCTTTTTAAAAAAAAAGAAAGAATGAATTTTTCAAATTTATTTCTGAATCGATTCAAAAATTAATTGTGAGGGAAAAGATGTTTATAATAAAAATCTTTCCGAAGCCATCCCTAGCATTTGGTTCCTCACCTTTAAATACGACATTCTGTATCCGAAAATACCTAGTTTTTCAAAAAGGAAAAAATCAGATGGAAATGCTATCAACACAAATTCCATTTTAATTAAAATAAATAAATTTACCTTTCTTCAGTTACGTTCATAAAAGAATTCTTAACATAAAGCATCGCGTCGCGAAAACGTAAGAATTCTAGAAATATTCACTTAAGCTCGCATACACAGAGGGGAAAAACTATTTTTCTTCTTATTTCGTTCTTAATTCCTTTACCTCGGAAAGAAATCAAAATTAATTTGTATATCGAAACAAGCTTTGTTGTTTCAAATGCGCAAATTCTTTTTATGTAGAATATATTGACTGAACATGACATAATTTTATTATTTTATCACATAAATGTCAGAAAGTAAGCAATATGTAGATAACAGTTATTGCAGTTAAAATAGGCATTTCTGTTGAAATATAAATATCTTTATAATATAAGAAAAATATTCTTATAAATTCATGGTGAATATGTCTAAATCTATTTTCGGATAAACAATGTTTAATTAAGAATTAATCCTTATTACGTTTAAGATTCAATACTTCTCCTCATTACGGTCTTGAATTTTTACCGTCCCAGTAGAAAACATCTTTTGAGGCGTTGGTTAACATCCTTTATTTCCCAGATTCAAATTTTGTGATTCCAACGATAGCCACGTAAGGGATAATACTATGAGAGCTCCACGTAAGGTCATAACCTTTCCATTTGTATTTCGTCTCAGAAGGAAAATTCCTTAATGTCCCCTTGTTGTGTGACAAATATCCTCACGAGACACTAAGTGATACTCAAATTCAGATATTGCTATCCTTTTGAAATCCCTTTTACACTGTATACACTGTAAAAGGGAATTATAGTTTCTAGCAGTGAAACTGTAGTTTCTAGCTCCAGTGCAGCACAAGTGCGACCTCAGTAATCCAAAAGCAACCAACCAACCAAATATTGTTCAATCCTGTCGTCTAACATAAATCTGCCAACAACTAAGATCACCATCTGTAGGAAACTGCCGATTTTAAAATGCATTTGAATTATACTCAAATGTTATGTACTTAAGAATATGCACTCAAATATACAGTGTGTACATAAATGAATATCCCAACGTTGCAGGGCTATTGAAAGGAAACTAAACAAAGTGCAAACTTGTTTTTATTTCTGGGGCTAAATCAAATATCAGGTGTTTGTTCCACTTCTACCAAATGACGCTGGCAAACTTAAAGCACACATATCTGCAGCCTTTCAAACCCAGACTTGCTGAAAAGAGAGCGGGATGAGTTATTGTACCACCTCGATATCCTTAATGTTACTAAAGGGACTCACACTGAACGTGTATAATTGTGTTGAATTTAAACTTTCAACTGTTATTTTTAATTTCCGATGAACAGCAAGTTTTTACTTGTTCAGTTTTCTTTTAATAGCCCTGCAAAGTCGGGATATTCATTCATGTACACACTGTATATATACACAAAAGAAACGAGCATTCGAGTCATACATTTAAATTTTACTATGCACTGAAGTGACAGTTTAAAAACTTTAGATATAAGCAAATAATTAATGTCGGACAGATTTTTTCTTGAAGTTATGATAAAATGCCAAGGGGATCACCAACAAGAATTTTTTCCCATGAACTCAAAAAATTCGCTCCAATAATTTCATGCATTTTAATGGTTTATAATGTCCCTTATTTTGAAACTTTACTCATTAAATAGCTATTGTCCTTCAACCACTGCATTATTTTTCTTCGTCTTGAGTATTCTAAGCTCAAATTAACCTAAGTGATTTTACATAGCAACACTACCATATCACACCATAAGTTAAATAATAGGTTTTTAAACACTGGTTGATATTATTTATACAACCATCATAATAAAATAGTATATTCCTTAATAAATATAACTTCAATCAATGAAACCAAATATTACAGTTTGTGCCTATCTCCTATGTAATAACACCACTTTTCAATATTTCCGATGGAGACAGGTAATTTAAAATAGTTTGTTAGCACCTCGTAAAGTCGATTGGATTGTGTAATATATTGTTTTGTGTTAGTATCCACCCGAACTCCGGGGAAATCAGCCAGATTTTTGCATTTATTTTACAACCTCGCCATGCATGCTTGTGAATAAAGCTCTATTGCTTCCCGCAATTTTCAAGTTAGTCTTTTTTGTTCCGCTTTGATTACTTGGGTCAACTTCGAGATCTTCCCTTTAAGAAAATTTCTAAAATAAAAATTTTATAGAGAAATAAACATTTCAAAAAAATACCGCATCCATGAACAATCTTTCGATATCATCCACCAACAGAACTTAGAGAAAAACAGGATTCAAATATTGATCTGTTTAAAAAATGTAATAAAATTACAACAACTCCAGAATAAAAATCGAGAATAAAGCCAAAGCTCGAGAATAAAGCCAAAGAAAACTTTAACTGACACCATGTATGATGAAGTGAAGACTAAAGGTCAGCCGCGCACTATCGATTTTCAATCATACAATTAAAATGTGTGTATACGCACGCCCTTGAAGATATTGAAAAGAAACTGTACAATTATGCTACAGGCAGGACTAACTTAGGAAGTCACTACAGTTGTGCACAGGCTCCACTGCTTCACGTCTAAAAATTGAATCAATAAACATTTCTATCTGTCTCATACATTTCTATTGGCATCACTTGTCCAACTTTTGTAGTACAACTGAAAATCGATGGTGCGCGGGTGGCCTTCAAAGTAAAAAATATATAATCTAAGTTTAAATTTGTGTGTGTGTGTTTTATATTTAGTATTTTAGAAAATCAAAATTATGAAGCTCTTTCCAGATTTATACGCATTAATCAAATTTATTTTTCCTATCGCTTAAGTTTCCTAGGCCCCGATGTCCGCATTAACATTTCCTGTAATATTTTAAAATAACTTTACCATTAAGGGGGTCCAGGACACAAAATTGTTCGAATTTTCAAAAAAAAAATTTACTCCATTAAAAAATTTTTTTGTTCTTTTACGCTTAAAATGACGTTTAAATCATGTTTCTATCTTAATTCAAACAGGATAAATCATTATTTTTTTTGCAGCATTCTAATAGTAGTCAATCGTTGTTTAAACCTGTAAGTGCGTTTTTCCTCATGATGGGTTTTTCCCCATTTCTCGCCTTTAAATTGTTATAAGTCAAGAACCGTTAAAGATAAATGGTTGAAACTTGGAACATGTCTTTTTCAACTACTTTACTTTAATTTTAATTCAGCAAATTTGAAAAATATATTTACTTTTGAAAATATGATTTTTTAAAAATAAGTTACATAATTTTTTGTGTAATTTTTAATCTAAATATTTTTAATTTCTTCAAAAATTAATATTTCAAAAAATTCTACATCAAAATTAAAACTTATATATTTCTGTTTCATTAAATGAAAAAATTTTGAAATTCGACAAATAATATTTCGAGTTATAAAGATTTTAAATTATCCAACTTTTATTAAAAATTTTAAAATTTAAAATTTTTTAAAAACTTTTTGAGAAATTTTATAATGTGATTTTGTTTACAAATTATATGATTGACCATCACAAAAAAATTCAAAATTGTAACTCAATAAATAAATTTTTTTTAAATGTGTCCCGGACCCCCTTAATAGAGGTTTAATAACACCTTTTGAATGAGTATATAATCAATTTATGGCATCTGTGTATCCTACATTGGATTCCAGACTGCAGTTTAAAAAATCTAACCCTCTGATGTTAACCATATAACATGAATCCCTGCTGCCTACTTAAAACTGATCATCACTACTTTAGCTTGTTAATTTACTACTATTCTTAAATCATCCTTTGAGACTTCATCTAACAAACAGAATTTTGTTTGAAGATAAAAATACGTAAAAAAAAGCATTACGATGAGTATCAACTATATTTCGTACACATTGGTGTTTTCAGCCATTAGAAACAAAGACACCTGCATTTTCTAAAACAGCAAAGAGCAAATTGTGGCATACCGGCCAGATTCGGATTACTAAGCTATTTTTTACAAGCTGGGCATATCTCTCCCTTCAATTAATTAATATTCGTTTAAACTGTCGCTGAAGCTGTTCGTTTACTTGAATATGTCTTATACATGGTAAAACATATACATAGACTACTTCTAGTATTAAACATTGGCCTAAACCCCACTGTTCTCTATTAATATTACCATAAAATTCATTTTCTAAAAAGTATTATTATTATAAAGTTGCAGTTAATAACATCTAGAGAGAGGTTACAATCAAGTGGAACACTTATAATTCACAACCTGAATTCAAGAAAATAGTTATGTGGTTCTTCCTTTCTTTTTTTTTCTCTAACGGTCCAGGCACATTATAAAGTACGAGGGCTAACTTCGTAATAACTCCTTTATTCTCTACGTAGAGGCAGACTAACATATACAGACTTCGGGCTTCCAAAATAATAAACAGTACCGCAACCCGCGGTACTAAGAAACTAAAGGTCGCAATGAATCCCTCAGGCAGAGTACCCGTAAACCTCGGCTCTGAGCTAATTCTCGAAGTCGTGCAGCCACCTCGGCTAAATACCAATACACGCTCTATCAGTTAAACACCGCTATCACCTTCCATCAAGCTTGCCTCGGCTATCTCCCGTATCGCTACTCCAGTCTTGGGCTTTTGCCAACTCAGCGTGTGCCCTTTAAATAGATCAAATACCTGCGCCGAACTCACTTTGGCTGGCATGTACAGCGCTGCTACCAGAAATTTGCATCTGAGCAACACGCGAACCCTACATAGTTATAAACACCTGATCTTGGGATGTTAACCTTTATAATAGGGTGGTCCACTGTCTACCTTAAACTGATCATCAGTACTTTATATGAATCTAAAAGACAGGATCAATACTACTAAGTGTTGAATATGCTTGCTCAACAAACATAAAAAGGATTTCCTATGCTGCATTTGCACGACACATTCTAAGACTTATCACAGGTGAGATAACAAAGTTTCTCAGTGAATAAGAAGTTCCGGATTTTGACTCACCGGAAAATTCACTGGATATATCAATTGTTTAGGACGATCCAGTAATGCTTTAATTAAGCATGAGGACCAAGGGAAAATATTAAATTAAACTGTTTAAAGGAACTGAAAATAGGCATATCCTACTATAAGTGAACTATTAGAATTAGCATTTAGAATTCAGACCAAAATTAGAAGCAAAAGCAAGACCTCTAGCAAAAGGAGGAGTCGCAAAATATTAAGCTTAAAATATCATATATATTTTATATTTATATATATTATAATCATATATATATATTATAGATAGATATATATATTATTTATTGATTTATTTATTTAGGTGGATATCCTACTATAAGTTAACTATTTTCACTCGAGTTTTAAAACTAAATTTTATTTATATAAAAAGGAGTAGTTTAAAGATCCACTAAAGGACAATTTTTACCAATTTCTTTACATCTGTACTTAAATTTTAGGCCCAAAATCTTCCTTTTTCTACATTCTTTCTTCCCTTTGTTGCTCAATTTCTAATTTTGCTTATACCATTTGAAAGTGCATTAAACAGAGATTTTGCTAGCAACGCCTTTTAACAGGTGCTCCTAATTTTGCCTGGTAGGCGGTAAGAGGAACAGAAGTAGGCAATATTAGGAACCGCTCTGGTGTTCACTGGAAATTTCAATTTTTCCAATTTAGCTACATAACTTAAACTGGCATTGGTTTTGGAGCTGGTTGATCTCGGGATACCAAAGCAAATAGTTCTTAGGAATGTTCTTTGAGTTTCCAGCCTAATCAGAAGCTAAAAAGTGGATGAAATGTCGAAAAAAAGTTAGAGTGGGCGATATTTGGGACACCCACATTATAATTTATTTGGTATTAAACCTAAGAGTTAAGTTTAGTTTCTAATGATGAGTATTCAATAATTAGAAAGAAAGAATAAACTGAAATGCATTTATAATGCATTAAACATCTTATAAATATCAGTACTTAAAAATACGTCCGATTTATTTTTGTGAGTACATGAAAACTTTTTTCTGTTGAAATACAGTGAGTTTTACCTAAGTCTACCCAATTTTTCTCCACCTAAATACTAATTAAACTGCTCACCTAAATGGTGCTTCCATAATGAAGAAGCCAAAAAATTCTCGGAGTACAGGCGAATGTCTCCGGACAAGTGCCCATCGCATTGGAAAAAAGAAACTAATTAAATTCGAAAGATTTAAGCAGAAAAACCAATAAAAAGGAGGGGGAATGTGTTTCGTTAGTTTAATTTAAAGTATGATTTTATTTTTGCTTACTGTACACATTTATAACAAGAATTTTTCCTTAAATTGATATGTGTTAAAACTTGAATGAATTCTAATATTTTTAAAATGGATATGGAGAATATTGTTCCTTGAATGTACAATTCATACCTACATGTATTACATGACTATTAAAAACTACCTTGGATAACTTTGTTAAAAAAAACTTGCAACGTACCTTCTGTCGCAAATTCTGAACCATTGGATTGTACTAACATAATAAGTAGTGATGGCGAAGAATAATTTATGCCTTCTAAATAAAGTACAGTGTATTTTAAATTACGTATGTATGTATGAAAGTAAGAAATATATGTATGCACATAAAAAAAATTGTTTGAAACTGAACTTACGACCAATGTCTCTATACTTATCTCGGTCGTAAGTCAAGGAATATCTGTATAAGAAAATTAAAATTTATCACCAGTATCAGAGCAGTAAACCTTTTATGACAATTAAGAAAAGACACTCAGTTCTACATTAATGTAGCTAAAGATTTCTAACTCCCCTGTAATAGTACTTCCTCAGCCCATAGCACTGTTATTAATAGTAGGTATTTCTCCGACAATTACTAATCAAATTGTAATCCTTTGGGATAGACCCACTAGATCTTAGCGTCATGAATATGTGCCATACCTCCTGTAGCTTCCTGGATAGTTGGCGACAAGTAGTTTCTCGAGTATTTCTGAGACGTAATGACACTACGTCATGTCAGAGATATTCATTGGGTATAATATAAGATCTTTTTGTAATACAAAGTGCTCTTAAGAGCTGAAAGAATCTACGTCATTTTGTTATCACAGTGTAGGATGTATGGATTATTGCCCAATATGTCCTTGTCGAAATCATCCATTTATGATCTAGGCACCGACAGCAAGAGTCCGTGTCCAAATGAGGAGAAAGAGGCATAAGACCTTGTGTCATGGGGCGTTGCTAGTAGCGATGACCACGTGTTCTCTAGTTCCTAAAACGTTCATGAGATTTCTAGACATTCATCAAAATCCATATCTAGACATTGTTATTCATTACTTCTTAGGACTCTCTATATAACCCACTGTCCATACTTAAATGTTTGCATATTTCTAAACGGTTCCGGGTTCTGTTTGATAAGTTCATAGAGATTCGATCCCAAACGGGGTGGAAGGGGGGGGGGAATATTCATGCCGAACACCTTGTCTTACAAAGGGTCTCTGCAATTTGCCTCTTAGAACTCACGGGCCCGAGGAATCTGACCTTCTATATATCTGCCATTTTTGTCGGGACTATACGCTCAATTACTCCTGAGTAACACCGCAAGGGTCTGTAAAGACAGAAGATAAAGGGATTTCTCCAGATTCATGACCCATTGAGGTAGAGGTACAATTTAGGTGCCTAGAAGTACTGTTAAAATATTTTACCGTGGCCAAGTGTCAACACTTCACGCCTTTGGAAACATAAACCAGAGCCCAATAGCTCAATAACATCTTGGCAGATACTGACTTCCGTTCCATAGCTGTTACATACTTCGCCGGAAGCTAGGGATTTCTTTGACAACATACCTCAAAATTCACCCATTTTTATGTGCCATTTTCTTGTGACAAACAGTGGGGGGGGGGCAAAACCGAGTGCTTAGTTTGCATACTTTTATTGTACTTTTATTTAAGTTTTCAAGGGATTTTCTTTTTAATGCGCATTGATTTTCAGTTGTAAGTAGTTGAATAACGAAAAAAAATTGTTGATGCAAACTCATAAGTCAAAAGTGCATATGTTCAGTAGAAAATAGTCGAGACTAGGTTATAACAACACATGGTCATTATCTTAAGAGTTCTTTCCATTATAAAACTATAAATACTAATTTTAAACACATTTTTTCCGATATATATTGGCTGTTATAGGAATATGAACAAATTTCTTCTGAACCAGAAGTGGATCAAGATATTATTTATTTAGTGATTTATTCTTCTTCAAACAGTTAAGAACTATCAATGCTATACAGCGAAAATTTATTGTTTTTTCTTGTGTTGTACGACAGCACATTAAAATCTTTTGACTTTAAACCAGATTCTATGCTAATAGGAATATTATCATCCGGTATAAAAAAAAACATGGAGTCAAAAATATAAAAGATGATTGCAGGATTTCTATGGTTTTAAAAATTTAGAAAATATCTGTTAGGTAGTTACTTTATTCTTGAAGACTGAAAAAGACAGTTTAGGATTTTTAATTCTCTGAACAAAGAAACTAAAAGTTAAAATAATAATTATTTTTTAAATTAAGTTTAATTAGAAGTTATTCCTTTTCCGATTCGTTTCTCTGATTCAGAAAACGATTTTCTAAGCCATGATATCTAAGCAGTAAATCTCATAGACGTGCGAACAAATCCTGTTCTTTTTATAACTTCCTTTACATAAAATCAATGCAACAGTCATTAAAAAGTGAGTCATTACGTTTTACTTTTTATTTTAATTAAAATTGCAATTACGGTCCGAAAAATGAAGCTTTAATTATGCAATAATTTCCTGGTGATAGTTCTTTTTTTATAAAACATTTAAAACAATTTGATTTAAAAAGTATAGAAATATTCCGCCATAATAACCCTTTTTATTTTAAAAAATCGGCTCTAATTATATCGATGCTTTACTATAAAAAGATGTTTTTACTTTCACAGTTCATTAGAAATATTAAAATTACGCGTTTTTAAGCAAGGAAATATAATTGATGAAACATTTCTCTTACATCTTAGGATGGATATGGGGATTTTTAATCGGTGTAATTATTGTAAAAAAAATATTCTATTAAATCCAAGTCATTAAAAAAAACTTTGCGCATTTTAAACTCTTCGAAAAATCCTCCATATTTTTTCCTCGCTTTTTTCGATCACACTTCTCTGGATTTTGCCTCAGTTCAATTACACATTCCCAGTTATGGTGTTATGTTTAAGTTTTTCTCTTAAGAAAATACATAAATTATTTGCCTGAAATAAAAGATTAAAGCATTCTAGGGATTCGGAAATTACAAGGTAAATAGGCTTATGCCCTTCGAAATGGGACAATGGCTGCATTCTGTAGTAAAAATTGAAGGATTCAAAAACTGACAAAATTCTTCTTACGACCAAAATTGTGAAATACTCGTCAACTAACCCATTCTAACTTATGGTTGAACAAACGTGTTATCTTGTCCTCAAATACCCCATTTTGATAGAATTTTAACAATATTAAATTAATTGAGCTGTAGAATTAGAGAGTCGTATTACCATTAATATAATGATTAGTATTAATGAATCTTTCTAGTCTAAAACTCCCGCTGCCGCTGTCAAAAACTTGTCACGAAACCGCTGGGGGTATGGGGTCGAGAGCGATACCAATGGATGCAGAAAAATGGGGGGACAAAAGTAAGACCCTTCTCATCTTCGTCGAACTTTAAGTTTTTTTTATGTTTTGTGGGGAAATGTTGACTTTTTCATCTTCAGATTACGATAACTCGCCAAAAAATGATCGTAGAATTTTGATCTTTTTACAATCTAAGACTACAGACATTTCTCTTTCAAACTAAACCTCATTTGTTTAAAAATATTTTAAAACAGACTAATATTTTCATCAACAAATAAAACACAGTTTTTCAAGAAATATCGGCCCCTATGTGGACGTAATATCGATTCTCCTCGAGATTTTATTTTACAAAGAAAATATTTACATCATCTGGAAGCTGAAAGCTTTCTTATTCATATAAACTTCATTTCAAGTCTATATCTTAAATTTTCGATTTTTAATTGTATTTTAAAGCTGATAATTCAACAGTGATGAAACGCCCTTCGCATTAAGGGTGACAGTAAATGGATGGAAGTAAATGGATGGAAGTAAATGGAAGTAAATGGAACAGTAAATGGATGGAAGCTGTTACATTGCCTGAGAATCACCCCTATGTATCTCGCTATTAGCCATAACAGAGGAGCGAGCGTAGCGAGCCTAGGGCCGAAGCCCCTACTTAGTATTAATAAATAATTAATACTAATTCATTAATACTAATCATTATATTAATCATAATAATTAATAATTCATTAATATTAATCGAATTGTAGAAGTCAGCTATACGGAAAAAGTATTACATGTATGGTTGACAGCTTTTCAGAATTTTCGATATCTTTAATGACCATACTGCAGGAGCGTAAACATCTAGGCCAGAATGATACCAACTAAGTAACGCCACTGATGCGAGAATCTCGTATTTTTTTTCGAATTCCATGTCTCCCATTTTCCGTTTTTAGGGGTTGGGGCAGATAAGTGTAACGACTTGAGATGTTAACATGTACATTTTTTCTATACATAAATTTATTTCAGCAATGTGCATTTTCCCCTATATGATTATTAACCTTCCTTTATCCTCTTAGACGGGCACTCAGGTAACGGTCAGACCTAAAATCTCCTTTTGAGGAAACGGGGAGTAATAACGGTTCAGGATATTGGTATGTACATTGTTTTACCCCATGAATCTTTCTCACATACTTAATAGCGGTACATTATCATTCACTCGATTGGTTCGTTCCACTGTAACAGTCTGTCTGGATCAGGTATTGAACAAGCGTAAAACGGGTCTTCTAACTCGAGAATAGACCGATATTTTATCAACTGAACTGTCACAGCAGAGAGCGGAACTCTTATTTTATTGAATTTAACTAATGTTTTAATATTCATTTGAAACTGCATTAGAATTAGAAGAGAAAAGACTGCAATAAACAAAATTTCGTTACAGTATATTAGTAACATATGATTTTTTAAATTCTCTTTTTTATCCTCTGAGACACTCTGGAATGCCTTCTCTCATACTCCGATTCTAAAAATATCTAGAATAATAAAATATTAATCGTTAACTTAAGGCGTGTTTGATCTATCACACAAGTTTCGGCAAGGAAAATCGGATTACGGTTTGTTGATGTATTGGATTGGTCAGCACAGCTAATATTTAGCAGGAGGACTTGTTTTATTCTTAAAAGAGTTTAGTTGTCTAAAAGTAAAAAATATAGAGTGTGAATATGTAGTACAGTCAACAAGAGAGAAAGAAAAAATTAAAATTAAATATTCTTAATATACGCTATTAAACATGAATTAACAAATATAAAAATCTTGAAATGTCTCATGCAAAAAGGAGCAAAGTCGTCGGAATGTGTACATAAAACATCTAACCAATAATTGGGCATATAGCACTAAAACGTGTAAAATAATTCAGAGATTGCAAACGCCTTAAATTATTTGCTATAGATAACTGAAATGTTCATTAATGTCGAAAGTCTGGGAAAAATTCCAAGAAAGTCAAAATGGCAGCGCATTTTCCCGGACTAGGCTTATTACGGTGTAAGCGTTTTACTCCTTATTCTGCTGCTGAAGAGGAAAGATGAATACGCTTACGAAATTCGAGAATAGAGTTTAATTTTCCTTCATTCACAGCAAATATGATGTAACTGTAAACGTCTTCAGAACTCTTACATTACCCTGAGATTAAGTGCTCAAAAATTCATTTATAGAGTTTTGGGTTTAAAATTTTAAATGACTCGCCGTTAATGCGTACAACTAGAAGCACACTGACTGAAGCATGTTTGAAGCTTTGAACCACACTAAATGATATGTTGTATGATGGGAATGTTATGGCAGGGTCTGTCTTGTAAGGATGTTACAGAACAGCTGACAAAAGGTTCTGGAATCCACGTTCCAGAACCCTCGAAGGACATTACAAAGCAAATATTCTCTAGCCGCCAATAAGAGGTGGGAGATGAGGAGATGAATCCACGAGTACATGATTCTAAGAGGTCCGCAGTTCCCAGGGAGGCTTCGCAGAGCCTCTAATACATAGTCCATCATTTATTTTAATGGTTCATGAAGAATATTTTCCTCCAAACCGCTGTTTGTCCTCAATATCAGTGCAGTTTCTAATGGATGGTCGCATTTCTTTGACCGGATCGTAAGTTGAGGATGATCTGTCATTGATTAAATACGACAGTAACCTCTTAACAGTCTTTCTTGATTTCAACTATCCCTGGAAACATACTTCAAAGACAGACCAAGCCTTTTTCCTATCATCATCTGATAAAATAACACTAATTCCCCAAAGTTTAGCAAAACGAAGTTTATCCAAAAAAATGTTCTTTTTTAAATTGTGCAATTTTTTTTTCCCCAAAACCTCACCGGAACAGAAACTGATGCTATCAAGAAAATACGATTTTCAGGAGAGAACCTTTCACCCTTTCTAAAATGGAGTTTTAGAGCCCACAGTAGTAGCTAAATAGACTTTATATCTTAAAATATTCTTGCGGAATGTCTGGGGGGAATCCACTTTCAAAGAACTGCCGTATTAAGCTCTTATGTGAAACTAAGATAACAACAAAGTTTTCAAGTCCGTTCAACGTGGCCATTGACCTGCTTTTGTAATGAGCAGTGCGAGATCATTACATGATGCTTAGAAAAAACCTTATTAGTGGGGAAAATCCAGAATATTTATCATCAGCATATAAGAAACGTTTTTCTTACTTTACTTTTTTTTAATTTTCATCGGTAATTCACAGATTAAAAAAGCTTTAATATTAAAAGAATAGTTTACGCTTACCCATAAATTTCCTAGGCATACATATTGTTTTGCCAAGAACTGGATGACAATACAATTCTGGCCACCTTAAAATCAATCATTATAAGAATGATATTTTTTCTAATATTACATTTTCAAGTTGAGAAAAAAATAGTTCTTATATTATTAAAAATTTTTAAAAAATAGTTCAATCAAAATAATCTCCCTTTTATAGAACATAGAAAAAGTCCTCAAATACTCCATTTCGATAGAATTTGAACAATATTAAATTCCATTAAGCGTAATAAAAGTTGACCTTAAAGAGTGTTTTATTATAATCTTGATAAAACTTTAAATCTAAATCTGTAAGTACATTTTTTTTTGTTCAAGGACTTTGGAATGTTTTCTACTGAACTTGGATATTCAGCGTATTATAGAGACCTCGCATAGTCAGTGCATTATGAAAATAAGTAATAATAACGGGAAAACCACGTATTTCTGAAGTACACTGCTGGCCACCCAAATTGCAACACCAGGAAAGACAAGAGATATCACAACAAAATTTATTTTGCAGATAACATGTTGACCAAGTATCAAATGATTAAATTTATAGACTTCTGTGAAGTGTGGTTCCTGCCAAAATCAGTAGCCAGAGTAGCCGCCATTGTTGGAGATCACCGCTGCCACACGCCTCGGCATTGATTCAAAAAGACTTTGGATGAGTTCTTGGGGTACAGCAGACCAAGCAACTTCCACACGTTGCCAAAGTTGATCTGCTGTGGCAGCTGGGGATGGAATCTGGGTCAATCGTAGAGCAACCATGGACCACATATTTTCTATCGGTGAAAGATCCGGAGAGCGAGGCGGCCAGGGAAGCAATTCAATCTGGAGATTGACGAAGAACCGTTGGACAATGCGTGCCACGTGTGGTCGCGCATTATCCTGTTGAAATATGGCTGTGGGCAAGCCCTGAAGGTAAGGAAGGACAACTGGCTCCAACACCTCGGAGATGTAGCGCTGGCTGTTTAAAGTACCGGCAATGCGTACTAGAGGTGTGCAATAGTGATATCCAATACCGCCCCATACCATAATACCCGGTGCAGGACCAGTGTGGCGGTGCATAACGCAGCTGTTCAGCATCCTCTTTTCACGGTGTCTCCAGACTCGAATGCGACCATCGTGGTGTTGCAGACAGAAGCGTGACTCGTCAGTAAAGACAATTTCATTCCATTCTGCCGTCCACATCCTTCTGTCATCGCACCATTGGCGGCGGAGACGTCTGTGGTTTTGAGTCAAGGGTAGACAAAGCAATGGACGTCTTGCGGACAGACCACTCTGCTGTAAACGGCGTCGAATGGTACGCGCAGACACTGGATGATGCGTTACAGACTGCATGTGCTGTGCTATGGTTCGTGATGTGACTGAGCGATCCGTCACTGCCATGCGCACAATTTGCTTGTGATCACGTGAAGTGGTGCGCTGAGGTGGATGCGATCGAACACGCCGGTCCGTCGTACCCTCCTGCATCCAACGATCACATATCCGCATTACAGTTGTTTGGTTTCGTCCAACACGAATACCGATTTCCCTGAAAGATAATCCACAATCTCGGTAGGCCACTATCCTTCCTCTGTCGAACTCGGATACTTGATCAAAAGATGATCGCTGTTTTCGACGAGGCATAATTGATCGTTTTTTTGAAAAAACCACAAGAAAAACACAATTGCCGAACTTGAAATCGTCGAAATCTCCAAGCCTTAAATAGCGCTTTGAAGTGGCGCCACAGGCGCGCGTGATGTGCGTCTGCGCTGAAATTCTAATCATTTGCATATCTCACCTCCGCTAATGCATGTTGTAAATTTCATGTTATTTGCATGTTTCCTTCAGGGTGTTGCATTTACAGTGGCCAGCAGTGTAGTTCGTGCATGCGTGCTGAGCTTGTTCACCACCGGGAATTATTTGCAAAGTCTCAAAAGGTTAGAGCTCAGTGTATGAGGTTGAATTTATGGTTAGCACATGAGGTAAATGAACAGAAAGGAAGCGGGCCCCTTCAAAGAATAGTGATTGCTGAAGTTGCTGAGTAGATGAGTTCGAGGTTGCACCGCTGATTTGTGAATATTGCAAACCAAGCCGTAAGATTCCGATGATTTTAATGTATAAAATTCTACGTGAAAGTATAAACATCGGATTGAGACAGAATGGGAAAGAGAAAACTATGGCTCTGAGTTACAAAAAAAAAAATTCTGTTGTAAACTTTACTTTAAATAAATCAAGACCTTCATTATGAAGTTGCACTTGAAACATATTTACGTCATGATTATGGATATAAATGTTTTATCATAATGAGTTTGGTTACACTTGAAAATGCAACACAAGAGAGACCCGCCTAGCTGTTAGTATTTTGATCCAAATCTCTAAAACCCGTATTTATCGTTTTCGATAAATCTAAAATCAAAACGGGACTATTCTCGAACCTTCCTGATTCAATAAATCTGTACTCCTTCCTGTTAAGTACATTTTCAAGGGTCTTTTACTCCTGCGGAATACTCCTGCGGATATTCCTCTTGCCAGTAAGTGTCTTTTAAGCTTCTCCATGGCTAAGCAATATGAGGAGGAACTAAGCATATTTTCATTTATCAGAGTCGCCAAGTTTTAATCAATCGATTTCATGGAACTTAAGATATTTTATATCCCTAAATAAATGTGTTTAATTTCGGATATAAACGCATGATTACATAAATGTAGATGTTATCTATAATATATATATATATATATATATATATATATATATATATATATATATATAACAGTTCCGTGACTGACTGAATGACAGATAACGCACAGTCCAAACCGCTGGACCTAAAGGGCTGAAATTTTACATGGTGATTCTTCTTATAGTGTAGGGGTGCACCAAGAAAGAGTTTTGAAAAATTCTTCTTAGATTTTTTTACTTAAATTTTTAAGCTGTTTTTCTAACTTTTTTTAAAGTTTGCATTTAAAGTTTGCAAATAATAAAATAATAATCTGAGGGTTATAAAACTTATATCACGAGAAAGATCATAAAAATTCCTCCAAAATGAAATCTTTTTTGAATCTTTACCTCTATTTTCTGTTTTTTGGGGAATTTTTAAAGATTAAGAATTTAATTTATTAAATGCGGATCACGAAATTTCTTTTCTTTTTGTGACATTTTAAATTAATTTTGTGTCACGTGCATAACAACGAAATAAATTGACAAAAAATATTAAAATACGGTAAAAGATCAAATTTAACCACTAGACTAATTGAGATGGAAGTTTTTTAAGAATTTAATTCAAATCAGCATGTTTTAAGGATATTAAATCAAACCTATAAATAAAACAGTTCCGTGACTGACTGACTGACAGACCTCGCACAGACCAAACCGCTGGACCTAACGGGCTGAAATTTTGACAATCGATAGACACTGTCTGTCATTCAGATGATGCCGTTAACTATCCAGTAGAGTTTTGAAATTCCATTAAACCACCGGGTCTTCCATACCATAAGCTTTCTTTGCGGAAGGGCACACACATAATGCTCCTTCCGAATTTAAAACCACCGAAATTGTGTAATGGCACTAGACTCCAAGTCAAAGCCCTGCATAAAAATTTAATCGAAGCTATTATTGTAACCGGGTGTGCTCAAGGAGAAAAAGTGTTCCTGCCATGCATTCCTCTAATACCCAATGACCTCCTCTTTGACTTTAAGTGACTGCAATTTCCCCTCAGAGTATGATTCGTCATGACGATAAATAAGTGTAAAGGTCAAACTTTAAAATACGCTGGCGTAGATTTAAGAGAAAATTGTTTCTCCCACGGTCAGCTTGCTCAGGGACCCAGGGTTGCCCAAATTGGTCGGCAGATCTGTACTGTCCGTCCGATATCCAGGCCTGTATGAAACATCACCGAACAGGAGAAATCAACCTTGGTCTGAGTTTGCAGGAATTGCTGTTCAGCAAAGGTCTTCAGTTTGAACAGGGCGTATAGGCGAGAGCCGCGGTCGCCGTAATCTGAATGCATTACGTAGCTTGCTCATGCTTAAGTTCGCGGACGTGCCTGGTAATATTAGTTCCGCCCAATTCAGAAACAAAAAATATTGTTTATCCTCTAAAAATCGAATTCATTATTTTTCATTGTAATTATCCTAAAATGTACTTCGTAGCGAAGCACGGGTATTCAGCTAGTATATATATAGACGTAAAGTATAAATTTTGAAATAAAGTATTTTGGGGCAAAAAAAAATCTCAGTTTAATAATCTCTTTAACCGTCTATAATAGTGACTTTTTTTATGGCGCCTTCCTTGATTATTAGAACCGGGACCTAAAACTAGACTTTCCGAACATTTATGACTCTACGTAATTTATGAAACGCAACTTTGTAATCTCTGCTTTGGTGCAAGCCTCTTTATCAGAAAGTAAATTATTAAGAAGGCAATAACTTTTCTTGGTTGTCATTCCTTTTTCCTTCTGTGTTCACAGTTTCCTAATGTATCTCCGTTTTGAGCTGGAAAAAATATTTATTAGTCATTACATATTTCTTTTAATGCAGTTAAAAAAGAAATAACTGCTAGCTCTCAGTTTTATCAATTTTGATAACCTTTTAAATTAGAAGCGATATTACACTTATTTTAATATATCTATATGATAAATCAAATTCCTGCTAACAGAACTTTCTTCGTTTTCTACACTCCGAGGTTTCTTCTTGGCAGACTGTTATTCTTGAAAATACAAACCGGTTTAACAATTTTTGTTTCTCAGCTTCTGCTTCAGTAATAAATTATTTTTCTGGATTCAAATAATTCTCCTCCAAGTACGCTGAAAAGTTCATCAAACGAATAATATTTCGTGCATATGCAGAGATAGTGATATGTATATGACCATTTTAGGCTTTTTATGTATAAGTAAGAAAGTTTTATGCAACATGCATGAAAGTTCAAGTTGTTAGTGGAGTTTGACTAATGTTCACCAAGTGAAACACGCACCCTTTCCTTGTTATCAGAAAATTACTATTAAATCATTTCTAAAACTACAAAACAAATTACAGGGCTTTATCCTCTTTCCCGCTAATTTCTAATAATATTTATTGTTTTAAGATCAAAATTGGAGGAATTTATTTACAGCATGATTTTTTTTAGCAGAAAAAAATGCAAAAGTAATATCTTACTGTCTTTCCCATTTCATTTCTCGAATATGTGTATTATTCATAATTTGATTCTTATAAACTGATAATTACCAACAAAAACATGAACGGTGGGAAGGTCAAAGTAAATATTCATTTCATTACTGGATATTAGCTTTAAAACTTCTCTATTAGTCCTTCTAAGTGGAAAAAGTAGTAATGTTAAAGTAATTTATTTAATATAGATTTCATAAACAGTTAGTTTTCATGATATCAGTTTGTTATTAAAGAATTACTATTAACGGGATTACGATTTTGATTCCCGTAAGAAATACGGGATTTCGATTAGGTATTCTTTAAAATCGAAATATTGCCTTAAGGGGACAAGGGATCTTAAACCGTGAAATTATTAAATTAAAAATTTTTAACGCTGTATGCAGAATGAGAACAATTTTCTTTTTTACTACATTGAAAACCATTAGAGTTCAAAATAAGGAATTTTTGGGGAGAATAATGCTTGTTTTCAAAATGTTTTTCAAAATTTCTAACTTTTTTCAAAATGCTCCATGTGCATTCCATATCAATTAAGGGGACTCGGTACCCTTTGAAGGAATATTTTTGCAGAAGTATATTTACCTATAGTTTACACATATTATTATAGGTAATACTTAAACAAACTGATTTTAACAAGAATAAAAATTATTTTGTGGGTAAAAATTGAGTAATTTAAATTTTTTTAAAAAAATTAAAGAATTTTTAAAATTGGTCTTCTCCTTTAGTTCTCAAAATTCTAACATGATTTTTTATTAGATGTTTATGACATTATACTTTATAGTTTTAAGGATCTATTTTACATATAATGAATTAGTTTCTGAGAAAAAAAAAATGCACAAGTGTAGGCAAAAAGCAGCAAAAAAAATGGCTTCCTAAACATTTCGATTTTTCTTTTTTTTTCTTTTCATTATATTGTAAAATACCTCCCTAGTTTTATTAAATACATTATACTAAACATACAAAAAAATAATGGAGTCATTTGACATATATTTGTAGAAGTAGTCGAGTAACTTAAAGTTTTTTATTATAAGTTTTCTATATGAATATAAATATAATTGTGCATTTATTTTTTTTTTGTATCAATCGCAAGTCTTAAATATTTATTTTTCTATTCTGCCTGTTATTTTTTTAAGTATTTGCATATCTTTACTTTATTTTATTGTCTATAAAATTGAAAAAATATTTATGATTTGAAAGAATTATGCACTATTTAGTGGCAAATACTTCCATTAACAATGGCGAGAAATTCGGAAAAAATCAGAAGAAAATAAACGCTCATGGAGCATTTTGAAAAATTTTAGAATTTTTGAAGAATTTTTGATAAACATGTCTTATTCTTCCACAAAATACTTATTTGTGAATTCTAAGTATCTTCAGTGTAGTAGAAAATAATATTAATTATACTCATGTTGTATATAGAGCAAAATATTGGAAATTAAAGAAAAACAAGGCTGATGGTCCCTTGTTCCCTTAAAATTGAAATTGTATTTTTTTTCTTGAATTTAATTTTTAAACGTTTTAATAATGACGATTCTATAGCATATTCCTTCTGATTTTTTTTTATCTGACCCGGAATCTCGACCGGAACTTCTGCCGACCGGTTAGGGATGATGACCATTATGGGGTAGGTGTCCCAAATATCGCCTACTCTAACTTCTTTTCGACATTTCATCCACTTTTTAGTTTCTGATTTGGCTGGAAATTCAAAGAACATCCCTAACAACTATTTCCTTTGGTATCCTGAGATCAACCAGATCCAAAACCAGTGCCAGTATAAGTTATGTAACTAAATTGGAAAAATTGAAATTTCCAGTGAACTCCAGAGTGGTTCCTAATATCGCTTACCTCTGTTCCTCTTACCGCCTACCAGGAAATTGGGAGCACCTGTTAAAGGGTGTTGCTAGCAAAGTCTCTGTTTAATGCACTTTCAAATGGTATAAGCAAAATTAGAATTTCGATGCACCTACCTGGTCATTCACTGGATTCTGATTCTCTGGAGCCAAAGTCTACAAAGACAACAGCCAAAACAACTTCAGACGCCATATAGTTTCTGTTGTCAGTCATAAGAGCGTTGTCGCTAGCGCCGCCGTTAGTACAAACCCAGAACTAAGAAGTTACTGCATTTTCTCATACATAACGCGAATCATACTTTAGAAACACGAGTAGGCGATATTAGGCACAGGGGCGATATTTGGGACACCCACCCTACTATCATGCAAGGAATCATTTTTCTTAATGAACCTCACAAACAATTTATTGCATTATCCGCATGAAATTTGCAAGAAAATGTTTACTTTAAAACAGGAATACCAGATAAAAGTAAAATAATGCGTTTTTCGAATTTTTGTATTCATACTTTCTGAGTTATTTCATTCTTAAAAACTTTTTCGTGCTAAATTATTAATTATTGTTGATTGACTGATTCCAAACTAACTATTGGTTATTTTTTTTTGCCAATAACCTTTGGTTCTTTAATCCATAACCACAGCTGGTTCTTCAATTACAGTCATTTTCTTTTAACGTAGGATTACATTACTCCATAACGATCCTCAGGAAAGCAAAATTTCAGACGCTAAAACCGTCCGTTCGTACCTCGCGAGTTATAATTCTGGCAGAGCACCAAACCCAGTCTGTATTGCTTGGACAAGCAGTAAACAGTTAAACAGAAAACTATCAAAATGCGTCAAAATTTTTACATACATATATAGATACATATATGTAATATACCCATTACATCGCATCCTTAAATTATAACCTGAAAAGGAAAACTAGCTCATATTTACATGGCTGGAGCTAGACTCAGCCTGAAAGGAATAAAATTAAATTTGGTAGCAGTCGAGTCGAGTCGTTTATTAGAGCGACAAAAGTACATCCGCTCATTTCAGAAAAACGGCTCGGTATATTATCGCCTTTCAACATTAAACGCGAGAGGCGAGAGGAAGACGTGACTATTATTTGTAGGGTCAGCAGATTTAGGGACTCGCGATACTAACCCACTCTTGAATTAGGACATATACACGTGTAGAAATGCAAAGGCATGCGATTCATGGGAAGTTCTCTGGCTTAGGGTTTAAAAGCGATAAATTAATATTACTGGGGATTGGATTTAGGAAAGGGAATTTAAATGCTAGAATGGAGAGCATAATATTTAAGATATTACAAATATACATAACACATACATACATATACATGCATGCAAAAGAGGTAAGCAGCTATAAGTAATCTTATGTTAATAACCCGCGGTAGTTTTGTTAGAAGAGACTACCTGAATTTTTTTATTCTTTAAAGCGGAGGAATTAAAATTTTAAAACTAAATATGCTTTTCTTTGCATAATTTTCCATTTTGTAGACTGTTGATAATTTAATCTTTTAAAAACTTTGAATACTCTACAAATGAGGAAGATTATGAGTGTGAAAACAATATTTTAATGGGTCCCTCTATGATATGAATATTGCAAGCAATCAATCTAAATGTTAAAGTTCCTCTATTTTACCTACAAAGTAAGGAATTTTAGGGAGTTAATAGGAAGCAAACGCGTTATTTTTTAAACATTGCATTATAATCCATTCTGTTATAATAACACCATAATTTCCAGTCTTTTATCTTTGGTTTATCACAGACGGGAAGAAAATATTAAAATATTTTAGAAGAAATAATTCTGACGACTTGTTTTGCAATATCTACGACTAAAGTAAAAAATGTCTGAGGACAATAGACTCTTTCAAGTTGCCTTCCACTTTTTAAACGAATTTTAAGAAATTTAATTGTCTTACTTTCTTTGCGTATATAAAACTTCTTTACTTTTATCAACCAAATATCGTATTTAGACCTCCTTTTATTTAAATTGACAGCAATTAACCTAATAAGTCCTTCTACAATAAGAATTTTCTAAGTTCCATGATTTTTTTCTCCCCGATTCCTAGTTAAAAATATATATTTAACTACTCCGATGATGATTTTTAAAATATTTTTTCCTATGCAAGTTCCTTAAGTTCCCTTATTTATTCCATGGCTAATTACTGTATTCCCTTCTTAAAAAAAAAACGCCCAAATTTGAAGTTCTCCGCAGTAAGTACTTTAACATCGAGTCAAAAGAGCAGAAAATTTTTACTGGGTTTTAAATTAAAATTCCTGACGAAAATCTTGAAATTTTTTTTCCCGTTTGTTATCTCCAAGGTTCTGTCTTTGGTACGTCTGAATCGCTGAAATAAAGTTAATGAGAAATACATCGATAAAATTAAATTTGTCTACGTATTAGTATTTTTCTTAATCTAATAAACTATTTTTTCTACGTACATAAAGGTGAAGTACCAATTATTACTGCTTATCATGCCACGAATTCCTATAACTGTAGTTACTTTATTGCACAACATACTAGCATATCCTTGAGGCAGATCACACATAGTAAAAAAAGATGTTTCAAACCAAACGTCACTATTCCATTTACCCCCGAAACCTAAAGAACACATCGGTTTAGGCGCTCATCATATCCTGGCACCAAAGCGACAGACTGGTTCCCGCACGCATGCGTAAAATATATTTAATAAACGTGGCGTCAGAAGGAAATATATATATCTCATGACCTGAATCCATGAAGTCTGCAACAAACGAGAATGTCGAACTGTATGAAAAAAAGCAGGAAACGCCAAGAGAAATGACTGAAACAAAATATTTTGAGCGCACCCTTTAAATTTGATGCAATTATCTAAAACTTACGCGGCTACTAAATACTTCATAGCCGATCTTGTGAAATTCTAATAACTTCAGCTATCAGAGGTAAGATATAAGAGGATGAGATATGAAATGGTAATAATAAAATGATGATAATGATAGTGATTTGATGAGTAGTGATCCTAAATAGTGAATACTAAACCGTGGGACCACTTTTTCTGGCCCTTCCACAGTCCGACGCCGCGGATTCGTGCGGCGATAATGTTTTATTTCCACTTCAAAAACGTATCCGTTAACTGTGGAGGGCAATTGCTGTTATCTCGATTATGTCACGCTGATCCCGAACGGGTTGAAAAGCCCATAAATTAGATACCAAGATTGCTGTTTTTACATACAAACCGATTTTAAAGTTCCCTAAATGGCTCGATCCTTTCAAAAATCTATCTCCCATGCTACTTTATACTGTTTTCATCCCGAACGTAAAAAAATACCACGGTATTATAAAAATTAGGATTGGTAATCAAATACATGCAACAAGGTCTTCATATAAGAGGATATGCTTTTTACTACGAAAGAAATTTAGAAAGTCCTAGGTAGAGGTGCAAGTTTCGCCCGAGCATCGGAGACTTTGAAACTTGTTGCTTCTACCAAAAAACTGCTATCAACGATGCTATGGCGAAAGGTTCGAGTTTGAGAGCATATTTAGCTAAATCAGGCTGCGAAATGTTTTAATGCCTTGTATCATGGTGCGAAATGTCCAGATTCGAAATAAAGTTTGAAAATGTGTAATCGGCGCTCTTAATTTGTTAGCGGTGTCTAGTAAGCCTAAGTTATAATCTGCAATTTTTGCAACTATACTTTTAGTTGTACTTATGTCCAGTTTTTAACCCTTCAGCGGGCGAGCCAATTTTCGGAACACGAGCAGGCGCGCGTTGCACAAAGTGCAACGTCACTTTCAACCTTGATAATTCCTTTTGTGATAAATTGGTTTTTTTTTTCAAATTGAAAATAATTCTGCGTTTTATGACAAGATATAAAATTTTGATAATATTGAGATTATTTATAATTAAAGACCAAAGAATGTAGATACAATCGCCTTATTTCAAAACTGTCCGGTTTAACGCATCTAAGGACAACTTGCAAATCGATTCCTATTATGCCCAAAAACCTAAAATTTCAATGAAATTGTCCATTTTCGTGATATGCGGGATACCGTGTAATAGCTGCACATGTGATCGACTACATCAACTCCTACTTTTGTCGTATTGTAATCCAGTATAATAGCTGGTTTACCACGGTTCAATCATGACTAACAATGAATGTAAAGGAATACAAGGGTCAGAAAATCAGACCAGCATTAGAAAGGGTGTAGCTATAAATAGACACTGCTTAGAACATTTAAATCTTACATGTAAAAACAAACCATTCAAAATTACGAAAATGTTGCACTCTGTACACGGTCGCGCCCGCTGAAGGGTTAAAGAACTGCTCATTTTAGGTATGGGTTTTTTCTTTACTGAACATGCGAGAAATACATGGTCTGTTGCATTGTTTTACCCTCGATACGAAACTTATGTTTGATCACAACAATCAGTTCCCTTATAGTATCAAGAGAAAACAAAAAAAAATAATAATAACTCTCAGGAACATTTCTATGATGCCTGGTATGAAGGGCTTAAGTCAAAAACAGTGATTTAAATATACCAAGTTACTGGCTTTTGCACCAATCGCAGAACAATAATTTCGACTTGAGTCTTTTGTACAAAGAAATGTACTTTTGTATACAAAATTGATAGACCTAAGCCTTTTATACGAGTCAAAAGATTTTTGTTTCGTTTTTTATCAATACTAACAAATATATAAAAATCACTTTTTTGACTTAAGCCTTTTATACCAGGCACGATAGATATATTAGTATTTTACGTTTATCAATAATTTGAATATATTTATATATGTTAGAAGAGGGTAATTGTTTCTATTAAAAAAGCATCACGAGAAAAAAAATTAAATTTTAATAACTATTAGTCGCATTTATTAATATTTTATACCTATTAATATCTCTGAAAGTATTTATATATGCTAAAACAGAAAAATTGGTTCTCTCTTAGTATCAAGTGAAAATAAAAAGTATCAAATATTAATTGATATTTGTGATATTTATTCATATTTGGTATCAAGAGAAATAATGAATATAAATTGATATTTATAAAAATCTGACATAATGTACTAATCATTAGAACCGCAAGTAATTGAGAATATCAACAAACTAACATAAGCATAAGAAATATTTTGTATACCCTCCCATCTGTTTAGTATTTTCTTTATTAGTTTTTTTCCCAAATAAACTCATCGTCATAAAATACCATTCTTATCGGATAACTAAACAAAACTGCTGCAATTTAAAAATGTTATTGAGAAGAATCCAAAATTTCAGCCAAAAAAAAGTATTTTTTTTTAAAATTCCCTTTAAGTTTCTAAAAACAAAAACAAAATCACAATTTCTTCTACCATTATCATAAACGCTCTTTGCAAAATTGTTTCTTCTCCCTAATTCAAAGCGTAATTGCCTAATTATTGTAATACGTTTCCGAAAAATAAAGTGCAATGTAAAAAACAAATTTTGACAGTGTTTTTACAATGCGCAAAGTGACATCAACAGAAAGATAAATTTTGTATTTATTTTTTTTCCATTAGGGTTTTATTTAAGTGTGTTTTAACGATCTTAATTCAAACCCTTAATATATTACAAAATTTATTTTTAAAAGTTAATTTTTTTATAAAAAGGATGTTCATAACCAGGAAACTTTATTGAAAAGGCACAAATAACGTCACAAAAATGCTATTTTTAGCCCTTTTCAGTTTTACTGCTTTTAAAGTGACAAGACACATTTACGAAAAGATTATATCAATTCAAGTTGAAACAAAAGCAACAGTGACGTTCAAAAAAAACTATTTTTTAGTTCTTCTTGGGTACAGATTTTATAAACTGTTCGATGACATATCTCAGCAAATGTTAATAAAAGTATGATACAATTTAAAGTCACAACAGATATTGAATCAAAGAGAATTGCAAACTACCAAAAAGGGTTTAACATATAGTATCCATGAATAAACCTAATTTAAATAAATCAAATTATAAAAATAAGAATTATTAAATTAACAACCAAAAACCAGAAATCCCTCACAAAATGGATTTAAATATTTTTGTTTCCTAGAACCTTATAATCAATTACCACTCATAAAAATCCTTTTGTTAGGTGTTCAAAGGTTTCTTTGGTAAAATAAAATATCAAACCTCAAAATAACAAACTGAAGATTTATTATATATCCAACTTGCGTTTCCAGGGCTCCTTATAAAAAAACCATCTTACGTGCTAAAGCAGTAATCATCGTGATAAAGTAATATTTATACAAAGCGCTTTCCTCCCTATTAAGCTCCTATTAAGTTCAGTTTACGTAAATATGGACATCAAGACGTTCAAATTGTTTGGAATATCATTGGTTGGTTTATTTAGAGTGTTAAGGCCAAGTTTTGCTACACAAGGACTAATTAGACCGAGACCTACGATTTAAAGCTGATGCCCATGGTCTATGAAACTCAAACCCACAGCCTATGGACCGAATTCTAGTACCTTAGCCATTTGGTAGTCGCTCCGATTAAGAAAGCATTACGTTACCCTATTTCTATGAGCTTGTCGGTCGCTGCCTTTGCTATGTACTCCATTTTATGAAGAATCTTAGTTCTCTCGACGAAATGTTATTAATAATTTCACTTCATGAGAATTTGTTTTCAAAAGATACGCTTTAACTAAGCTTCTATATATTATTTCCACCTGACACGTGGGTACCTCCTGAGGAAATCAGTTGTGATCGGAAAACACGAATTAAGCTAATTTGCTGACTAAAAACCATTTTCGTTTCTAGCTTGAAATTAATGGGTTCAATCTGGACAGTATTACATTCGTGTACGCATGTAAACAAAATGAACGTCATTAACCACTCGCGCGGGCAATTAGCGGAAGCATGTGTTACACCGACATATTACATCACGCGATCCAATAAGTTTTTCAGGGAACAAGTTCTTGGTGACATTTTTATAAAATGTTTTTATAGACTGGTCGGTCGTAATTCATAAAATAAATTTGAAGGGGAATATATATGGTTAAAATAATAAAAAAACCAGAAATTTATTAAGCATTTTATTGATAACACCGATAATATTTTGAACAGAAAAGACTATGAGATAACGAGCTATTTTTGTCGTTTATATATGTTCGCAACAGTTAACTTTCGAACAGCGTAGCACATCATCCAAGAAAAAGTTTGTTTAGAGTTTTTTTTCCAATGGTAGAGAATTTGGCATCTATATATATAAAAGGCAATGTTCGTATGTGTGTCCTCATAGACTAAAAAACTACTGAACTGATTTACACGCTGTTTTTTGCGAAATGGTCCGTGTTGTCCCGAGAAGGTTTAAAGCTATTGAAATCCTCGATCTGACCAGTAGAAAGAAAGTTAAAAATATTTTCAAAAGATTACAAAACAATGTAATTGAACCAATAATTTTTATTGCCAAATTCCAAGGAGAGGATGCGCTAATACAACATATACCAATGATACCAACAGATATGCCATTCGAATTCAAACGATTGAAATTTCCAATTAAACTGGCTTTTGTAATAACAATAAACAAATCACAAGGTCAATCACGGAAGTTAGTTAAAAATCGATTGCAAGATTTGTACTGGACAAACATACAAACAAGAAAGCGAGTTAATAAAAACATGGTAAATAAATTCAATGCTGCTTAAAGATGGCTAAAAGTATCAAAGGAATGCATTGTCATCGTGTTCTGAGCTATCCTAAAAGTTTCAAATGTCTAGCTAGTCGGGAAGTTAGTTAAAAATCGATTGCAAGATTTGTAAGGGACAAACACACAAACAAGAAAGCGAGTTAATAAAAACATGGTAAAAATTATATAAAAAACCATAATTTTTTTTTAATTCATTTGATGTTATGTTCTAAAAATTTCCCTTGAACTGCAATTGAATAATGTTCAATTGGATGTTTTCAATAGATTCAACTGGGTTTTTCAAGATATTGAGAATTTCTCATTCATTAATCAATTTTTGAATAGATTTTTAGAAAATACCTGTTCATATATACATATGAACAGGTATTTTCTAAAAGTTTAAATAGTATCTATGTTTTATATTTGACAGTATTTTTTGAAAACACTGTCAAATATAAAACACGGATACTGTTGTTTCTGAGTCTACAACAGGGATCAGTAGGGTTAAGAGACAGAAAAGAGAGAATCCTTGGGCATTTTTTGAAATTTCGAGTACTAATATTAAAAAGATCCAGTCATGTCACAAATTGATTAATGAATGAGAAATTCTCAATATCTTGAAAAAATCCAGTTGAATCCATTGAAAGCATCCAACTGAACATAATTCAACAGCAGTTCAAGGGAAATGTTTAGTACATTACAACAAATGAATTTTAAAAATTGTTATATGGTATTTTTTATATAATTTTTTAATATCTGCCTTTTGTTTTAAATGGTCCAATAAAAAAAATTTCAGTGCTAAAATTTAAATTTAAAGTAAACACAAAAGTTTCTCGCATCACCATCAAAGCTTTCATTCGAACTTATTTTTCCTACATACACTCATAAACCTACTTAGAATAATTTCTCTGACTAATGCTCAATTTGTGTCGTGCAAATAACCAGCTGTGGACTGTTATCTTACATAATGAACGGCTGAAACATAAAAAAACGCATTTAGCTAGCTTAAAATACGAGAAATAATATAAATATTAGATATATCGCATTCACTTTTCCGTTTTACATATCAATTTTCAAAAAAGCTCAATTTAAATCTTTTGGATTCCAAGTTTATATATAGACTAAATGTGTTCCTTCTCGTTTATGGAATAAATTTACAAAAGACTGTCGAAATGGAAAATTGCGTTCTAGTTTCGCATTCCTTCGCCTACCTTTTTTTACACCTTGACAGAATGACAGGGAATTTCTTTTTCGAAGGAATTAGTCGGTTGAAATTAGAAAAAATATTCATACAGATGAAACATTTTAATGAATTTATTAAACACACTGTTTTGCAAAATTTATCTTCTGAACAATGACACCTTGCTCGTAAGTTTATGTTTTACACAGGTGATAATACTTTTTTTTTACACTCGGAGATTAAAAACCACGGTAGGTCGTTAAGACGCTTGCAAGGGAGGGGGAGGGGGAACTCATGTCTCAAAACGTCGGGCACGATATTCTACCATCTGAACTAACCAGAAGATCCGGGAAGTGTCATTTCTTAGTTTCTCACACAGAGTTTACACAGGAAAAGAATTTTTGCTTCCTCGGAATCCTTACCTCTAAAGCAGTGGTTCCTCGTAGAAGTCTGCAGACCACTAAGCCAGAATTTGAACCATGTCGGACCCCCACCCCCACCCCACCCCGACTTGAGGTGGGGAGGGGAACCTTCCGGGGGTATGGGGGTATAGAATATCCCTCAGGTAAAAGGGATACAGGATTAACGTACTCACATTCTTATGTATCATATTCTAATAATAAAATAATTATGTTAAACTATTAAGAAATTTTAATTCACCACCTGATAGTCATCGAATCTATTTGCCCATCTAGCTCAATGAACATTGCTTTCAAAATCCCCATTTATTTGGCAACTTTTTTTATATGTGGTCCGGACCACTCCCGGGGCTCTCGCGGACCACCGTTTGGGAACCACTCCTCTAAAGCCTAGATGGCAACCCGTGTGTGTGTGCATGCGCGATTTTTTTTTATGAGGTTTTTATTTATGCGGTCCCTATCCACCGCTCAAAAAATAGATTTTTAGTGTACTTGATACCGTTGTTGTTTTAGGTATGAATTACTTTAAAAAAATACGTTAAATCATTTAAATATATGACGCATTTTTTAACTCAAATACATATGTTTAATTGACTCTATACACTATTGACTACTTAATAACTAATGTTTATTATTTCTTTATATAATTACTGAATTTCTATATAACTACTGAATTAACTATATTAATTATTACATTATTATGGAGGTCGGCATAAAATTTCACATTCTTCAGTAGATAGTTGGAACTAGAAAACTCATTAATACATTCTTTTGAGGGAGAGCAGCACACATTCTTCTGTTACGTTTACTCTACATGATTACTTTAGTAAAGCTTCTAATTATATCCGATTAATTTCTAATGTTTTATTTTAACAAATATTTCATATCAACCCGCATTAAGCATAATATGTGAATAATTTATGTGCAACAAAAACTTTTAGGATATTTGTTAAATTTATTTTTCGCTAAATCATATAAATGTTGAAATATTTACTTATATTAAATAAATCCCCAAAGATACGGGAAAGTATGATTGCGTTTTTTTTATTTTTTGATCTTTGTAAAAGTTTCTTTATCCAGGAAGGGATAAATCCTTTGAATGGATGGATATGCATCTTCTGTGAAAGATAAATATTCATCGATACTCACGAATCCCGGATAAGTTAAATCCTATCACCTTGACTGGGACAAATATTATATACAGACGGTGGATAAATTAAGAACTATGTGATCTATAATTAATTATTAACTAGATTAGCATTCTCAAACTTTTTGGGACTCAAACCTTTCAATGGATGGATATGTATCTTCTGTGAAAGATAAATATTCAACCATACTTCCAAATACCGGATAAGTTAAATCCCATCATCTTTACTGGAACAAATATTATATACAGACGGTGGATAAATTAAGAACTAATTTATCCACCGATTGATAATTAATTATTAACTAGATCAGCATTCTCAAAATTTTTGGAGTTGCGACTACCTTCAATGGTTTACTCCACCATACTCCACCTTTCTTCTCTCTCGCACCACATGCATATGTTTGCCACGTTACGCGGGCAGCAACATAATAAGCTATACTTAAATATGTATATATATATATATATATATATATATATATATATATATATATATATATATATATATATATATATATATATATATATATATATATATATATATATAGAGAGAGAGAGAGAGAGAGAGAATAAAAATAAAAAATAAAAATGTATTCAAACATTTATTTAAAAAATGAAAGTGATTTCTTTTTAATCCTGAGACAACATTTTCACTATTTTAGACAAATCAGGTTTATACTTGCTACATGCTACTATAAATGCCTCATCAAGGTAAGAGTCAGTATGTTGTGATGACTTTTGTGTGCTGTAGAAAAAAGTGTATATGCCTTTCCAGTCCCTCTTCCCGTTCTCCCTCTCTTCTGTTTTCGGGAATGGCTTTGTTACGGTGTGTGGTGACTGAGATGAAATCGCCACCGGTCGGGAACATCTGCTGCCGTCTTTGGGCGTCCCGGCCATCATTAATTTTTCTAGACAGTCCCCCCACTGGGGGGTTGGACCACAGCCGAAAGTGTTAGTGAGTGGCGAGTTTCGTTTGAGATGCCACTTTTTGACTGGCGAGGAAAGTCAGCTGTGTATGAGTATGTTATAATAAAGTCTTGAAAAGGAGTTCCACGTGGTATTTTGTGCCCCCGGTGTCCTGTTTGTTCTGAAGCGCGGGGTCTTCCTTCTGCTAGACACAACGTAATGTAAAATGTAAGAGAATAGGAATGTCGTCTTAACAAGTAAACCGATTTCTATATGCGTTCCTCGCATATTTATTTTGGAATTGGGGGATTCACAAAGATACGTTGTTACAAACAACACATATTTGTGCAGTTTTAATATTGTTCAAGCACTCATTTCCAAAATTATGTTTACAAAAGCACATGCCTAATGAGTGTCTCGGGTCGCACATAAAAACTAGGTGGACCGCAGTTTGAGCATCCCTGGTTTACTCGCATCTAGCGATCCCTCTCCCCCTTTTCCCAGCGCATATTTTCATTAAAAAGGCCTTTTAAGGCATAAAAAAAACTAAAATGCATTTTCTATAATTTAATTCCAACTAAATATTTTATTTAACAAAAATGAAATGTGTACACATAAAGAAATGGGGAATATTAAGAAACATTCAACCCGCAGTCAAAGATGAGTAAAAGCAAGAACAGAACAGATAAGAACCTCAAGAAAAATAATACACCTAACGCAGAAATATATAAGAACAAAAATAGGAAAACTCTTACCTAAATAAAGCTGTTTTATTCGTTTGGGGAAACTAAAAATAGTAATTGCAAAAGTGACATCACAGACTGATGGAAGACAAACCGACGTTTAGAATTTGTGTGCTGTGCGTGATAGGTAACGGCGAATTTCATTTACCAAAAAATAAAGGTGGAAGATTTCTAACGAACTCAGTTTGAACTTTGAATGAGACTTTTTTTATAAAAAAAAAAACATCACTGCCCTAGAATTTCACGTTAAATAAATATTGACAGTTTTTATCGGTGAAATACGTTATTTTTATTTTTTTAATTAAAAGCATTTAGCTTTTCTAAATTATCCCACTTAACAGAATTTTCATCTTCCTAGCTTTGTTCCGGTTAGGCCAAAAATATATCCCTTCGGAAGCGATTAAAAAAAATATTTATCTTATCTATGCTCCCCAAAATACCCTGATTTACCACATTCCTGTTTACCGTACCCTCTCTTTCAAAGTATTTGATAATTGATAATTTAATGGTTAATAATTGAACCTAAAAAGGAAATAATTGTACCAGTAGAAGAAATTTCCTGTTTGGGTTGGATCTCTGTTTTACAATCTGTTTCCTTCTTTATATCTATCCTAATAATAGCCCAGTTCTGTCCCTCTATCTAGAACGCTTCCGGAGGGACCGCTTCATAAATATATTGCCGCATTTTCCATTTATTGAGAGTGAACCGGTGACTGTGAGGTAGCGATGTTGCCTTCGGAGCGCTCGGTCCTTGGTTCGAATCCCGCCGGTCGCGGGCTGCATTTTATTTATTTAATTTAAATCTCTTTTCTGGAAATTTCCAGAATATTCCAGTTTATGTAAATTGAATTAAGTTGAATGTTCTGTTAGGATATATAAGTTGCTGCACTCCAGTTGAGAGGCAGTCTTCCTTTGTACTATCACTCCGGTAGCACTTCATTACTTCCAATAAAATTTCTATACTCCACGTCTGTGTATTTAACCGTCTTTTCAGATTTCACGTGACAATATCAACTATGGCATCCATTTTGTTTTTTAAGTTAGGTTTAACAAGTTAAAAGTAAAGTTAAAAGATTATTTGCTATCTACACCCAAATAATTTATTAGAAACAACGTAATATAGACACAAAGTAGCTTTATTTCGATTTTTAGACGGCTGTAATAAACGGTTATAACAATTTCAAAACAGCTCGCCAACGTTTAAAACTGTTCTCAGCATAAAATATCCTTTCATTGTAATGCATTTTCGATGTGATATTTATATTCATTAGAAAATTATCTCTTTTCCGCCACCTTTCGAGTTATCATAGTGTTTCATTTAAATTCATAAGAAGTATTCATTTTATATACTCAGAACTTGAAAATGTAAACACGAGAGAGTCATTCATTCACCGTGATTCATTCATCGTCATTAATTTAAGAAAAATTGAATCAGAATCTTTTTCACAGTAAAACAGGTTTTCATTATATTATTTTTTTAATATCTTTTTTTATATTTTAACCATATAATATGTATTTTTTAACCAGATTTACAATAATGTCAAATTCAGTATTTTCGGAAAGTTGCAACCTCGACGCATGCGTAGTGATATGTAAAAACCCGTACTTCGCTACGGAGTACATTCAAATTAAATACAAATGTCAATGTATGCAATTAATGCCAAAAAAATATATATATATATCGTAACGGATATTTTATAGACAAAATAATGTAGAAGAATTGGATAATATCCAATCGTCTGCCTCATTAGAAAGAAAAAAAATATATTTATTTTGTCAATTTATATTGTTGTTATGTATGTGACGATGTTTAGAGAATCGCCTATAATCACGAAATATATAAAAAGTATGGTGAACCCGACATCTTAAAGGTGGCAAAAGCATCTCGTATTAGGTGGCTAGGCCACATATTCAGATATGATGACACGTTTCCCACAAAAAAAGGTCACCTTTTCAAATTTGGAGAGAAGGCGACGAAGAGGAAGACCCCCAACCAGATTGCTGGATGAGGTAGAAAAGGATCTAAGAACAATTGAAGTGAAGCGATGGAGGGCCATTGCACGGGATCGAGCTAGGTGGGGAAAAATTGGCGAGACAGCCTTGGCCTGTAACAGGCTGTAGTGCTAGCGAAGAAGAAGTATGTGACGATAAATTAATTTAAAGTATCAAAAAGAAAGAAACCACGTGATCAGCATTTAATAAATTAAATTCTAAAAATTAATCTTTAAAAATTCACCAAAAATCAAAAAATAGAGGTAAAGATTAGAAAAAGATTTTGTTTTAAACTAATTTTTATGATCTTTCGCGTGAAATAAATTTTATCACCCTCCGATTATTATTTTAAATTTTAAATAATTAAAATTTGTATAACTTAAATAAAAGAAATTAGAGAAGCTCTTAAGTATACAAATATCATCGACTTTGCAGATGTAAATTGATAAAAATTAAAATTAACACGTCATTTTTGACGGGCTAACCACTAGCGTTAAAAGAATAATCAATATTACTGTCTCTCAGTATTGTTCTTCTGTGAAGATTTTGAAACAGCCTTCATTGGAAGTGTTAAGGAGACAAGGAACCGTCGACCTCGAATTTTTTAATTTTAAGTTTTTAACTTTATATACAGAATAATTAATATTCTTTTTGACTACGTTGGAGACTTAAAATTCAAGATAAGGATTTTTTGACAAAAACATGTCGGTATTTCAATTTTTTTTTAAATGCTAGCATTTTTCAAAATGCTCTATGCGCATTCTACATAATTTTAAAAACCTTAAATTTTTAAATATAAGTTTATCATATGCATATAATAATAACTGCGCGTTAAATTTTCTTTGTATCAATCGGAAGCCATAAATATTTTTTTTCTGAAACATGGCTGTTATTTTTACCATGTTTTTATTAACTTGTTGTTTCTTGTTTGTTTACGTGTGTGTGTTTGTCCCTTACAAATCTTGCAATCGATTTTTACCTAACTTTCCGACTAGCTAGACATTTGAAACTTTTAGAATAGCTCAGAACACGATGACAATGCTTTTTCCAATTAACTTCATTTTCTTTCAAATTGATGGGATAATTCATCAAAAAAAATTTAAAAAGTATTTATTAATACACAGAATTATCAAGTTTATATCATTCAACAGAAAATTTAAAAACATGGTATATAAAAAGTTCTTTTTATCTTGCAATTATTTATGTTTTTGCATGTTTTCACTTTACTGAACTGTCTATAAATTTGAAAAATATCTGTGGCTTCAAAAAATGATTCACAGTTTTATGAAAAATGTTTCGATTAACAATTCTCAGATATTTTGACAAAATCGGGAGGCAATTAATGCGCATAGAACAATTTGAAAATTTCTAGAATTTTTTAAGAATTTTTTGAAAATGAGGTCCTATTCTTCTACAATACACTTATCTGGGTATTCTAAGTGTCTTTAATGTAATAAAAACTAATATTAGTCATTCTGACTTTGTATACAGAGTATAATACTGAAATTTTTTTTTAAATTAAAACAACGAGGTTGAAGGTCCGTGGTCCCGTTAAATTATAATGCCCGATATAATGCATCATCTATATATATATAAACAGTTCCCTGACTGACATACAACGCACAGACCAAACCACTGGACCTAAAGGGCTGAAATTTTGCATGGAGATTCTTTTTATAGTGTAGGGGTGCACTAAGAAAGATTTTTGAAAAATTCTTCATAGATTTTTTTAAATTCAATTTTTAAGCTGATTTTAGTAAGACTCTTTAAAGTTTGCATACAAAATAATAATTCGAGAGTTATAAAATTTATATCACGAGAAAGATCCTAAAAATCTTTAAAATGAAATCTTTTTCGAATCTCTACCTCCAGTTTCTGATTTTTGGTGAATTTTCAAAGATTAATTTTTAGAATTTAATTTATTTAATTCTGATCACGTGGTTTCTTTTCATTTTGTGATACTTTAAACTAATTTTGCGCCATGTTCATAACACCGAAATAGACAAAAAAAAATTCCTGCTAATGCGGCAGACGATTGGACGTTATCCAAAAAAATATTGAAATACAGTAAAAGAAATTTTCCTCAAATTGTACTATATTAACTTTACTATATTCTTTAGTCTGTTCTATTAGACTTAATTTGAATACTTTCTTCTATATTATTTTGTCTATAAAAATACCCGTTACGATTTTTTTATAAATACATTTTTCTTTTTTTTACATCAATTGCATAACATTGATCGTTGTATTTATTATAAATACATATAATTTTTCTTTTGGCATTAATTGCATACATTGACCGTTGTATTTAATTTGAATGTACTCCGTCGCAAAGTACGCGTTTTCAGCTAGTGAAATCATATAATCGATCCAAATAAATAGTTTTGGCTAACCGCTTAGCTCTTTCCATCCTGGAATGTCATCCTGGCATATTGAATAAAATTACATTTCATTCGATTATCCTAATAATTGCATATTTACACTCAAACAGAATCATTGTTGCCTAATGAAATGATCTCTAATGATATGAACGTTGCACCAGGATGGCTCTAACTTATTAACATGTTTTGTTAGAAAATACTACTTTTCGAAATAGCTAATAGTCGGGTTTATTTCTAATAGTCAATAAATTTTACAAAGCACTGAATTTAACACAGTTCAAAAATGTACGGGGATTTGTTTTATGTAATTTGGAGGAGATTAATGTAATAAAATCTATATAATAAATTAATAAAAAAGATGACAAAAATCTATAAAACATGGCAGAACTAAATCTCAATTAATCAAATGGCCCTTATTGTCTGCTTTACTAGTTAATTTTATTAGCCAATTTAAATTTTTTGTCGCCAATTTAAACTTGAGAGGTCATCAATCATAATTTAAAATTTCGATTGACAAACATAATTTGAGGAAAAAACTTCAAATTTTATAGAAAAATATTAAGCTTAATTATTGTTTACATACATTTCTGCAAATAACATTAAGTAATAACAACAAATTTGTTTTTACAAGCAACTACGAGTAAAAAAATTGAAAAATTCGAATACATATGGGAATTTAAATTAGCTATCTATGTTAAATTTATCTGTTTTCCCCTCTTGCAATAAAACTGTCAATATTGCTAGTTTGCAATGATCCCATAACATATGTGCCCTAAATTTGGATTGTATATTTATAAAATTGTACATCTCAAATGCACTTTGATATTTCTAAAATATAATGATTACATTTAGGAGTGTACATTTAATGAATATGAGTAAATCAAGGCATTTTTATGGCGTTATCCGCTACAGCATTTTCGTTGAAGAATGCAGAAAATTTTCAATGACTGCCTTTTTTTGCCGTCCATTTAAATGTGTTTCATGTTATACAACGTCCGACGCAAAAAGTTGAGTGTCAGGCGGTAAATTGAAATTCCTTTGTGAAAGAGAGAGATGGCTATCGACATTTTTGCGTCCCGGTCTGTTATTTCTTCTAGCTGAACACAACCCATTGCCTGACGTTTTCTAAAACGGTGATAGGCATTGTTTTATAAAAGGAAATAGCAGCTTGCTTGTTTTTCCACGAGCTTGTGGTCATCAATATTTTGAAACGGACACTTCCGAAACTGTCAAATGCAGAAATTTAATGAGATTTTTAAATTATGCTCTTCGTTAATGAAGAGTTAAATGAATCATAGTTATGTTTTTTATATTAGTAAATGTTTATACATCAAACAGACGCAACCGCAAAACACAATTTATCATAAAATTTACATTTTTTTCAGACAAAAGCCTATTCCCTGTATTTATATTTAAATATAGTGTCTATAAGTTATTTTTTGTATTAAAAATTAAACACTGCGACAAATTGAAGCCTTATTTGAAAAGTGGGCCAACTCCACTTTTTAAAAAAATGGAGTTAGCCTCACTTTCATGTTCATACAAGTCATTTCTATCTTATTTTAAAACAGTTACACCTCCAGATTATTTCTGCTGCCAACAGAGGGCATTACAAATCAGACGTCAGCAGTCATTTCTCAGAACTTATTAGACTTTAAGGCTCGGTATCTGAAAATGAACAAAAATGGAGTTGGCCCGCTATTCAAATAAGGACTTCAATTTAAAATACTTCAATAGTGGATTCCATATAACGACGATAGTAAACTTATATTAAATTCCGATGGTTTTCTTACCATTTCAGGTACTGGTAAAAAAATTAATAAATAAGACCTTTAATTTTGTAACAGGGAAATCCTCAATATGAACATGTCTATGGCCGAAAACGTACTTCTGAACAATAAAAAAAATTTGAACATATTACTGAAATAAAACCAAAGCAGTAAATCAACATCGCAGCACCAAATAACTATTTCGATGACATCATATTAAATTAGTGTTTCAGTATACTCTGAAACCGTAGATAAACATTGACACTATATACGTGACAGTCATTTGCAAAGCTCCAGACTGAAAAAACAAATTACTCTTCAGACTCGTTTTGAAAGGAAAGACAACAGTGACAATAAACAGCATGAGGTAGCACATGTTATATTCGACGAGTCTTGCATTGAACCCACAATTTTATTACGTATTTGTTAAGGATGAGCAAGAGAGGAGATTTTTGTGTGTAAAAGCATTTATGTGGGTTCATCAATCAATGTGAGGATTTTTAAAAAAATGGTAAGAGCTTTGCGAACAGACGAATAAATGCAGATTTCATCAAATGCAAGAGAAAGGGCATACTTATAGTGCCTCACAATACGATATTGCATCATCCTTGGTACCAATAAAGGGGCAAGATATTCTGCAAAGACACAAACAAAACTAAACAAAAGACATGGATTTAGACGTGATGTAACGAGTTAACTCCATACTCTCTGTAGAAATTCACAAAAAATTATTTTTCATCTCGCCACTAGATGCTTAAAATTACAGACTAGTGCCTTTTCCAAACCTTCAAAGCTAATAAGAAGCACTAAATAAATGCACTGTTTTACACACAAAAAAAATTAAAAATAGTGTTTTAGCAGATATCTGGAACTATAAATTTTACCATCCCTGAAACTATGTTTCTACTTAACTATTTTCTCATGAAAGTTTATATACATACTTATAAAAAATAGTGAAGCTCTCCGCAGAAAGAATCATCTAATAACTTAAAAAATATCTACAAAGTTAAAGAAAAAGTTTTAAGAGTTATGAAAACTCCGAACAATTTTTTTTAAAATAAATAACATTTCCTATAACAACGTAGTGGCAAAACTCATGAAGTTTGTTTTACCGTTCAGATACAACACAACCTATGTTCAAAGCGTCTGCAAAATAAACCGACAAGCTATTAGACAATTGAGTTTTTAAGAGTGTTAACGTGAAGACCCAATTGGTATCATTAAAACATAAGAAATATTTCTTGTCCATCCAAATCAAGAGCCGTGTACAGTCAAAGAAAAATGAAGAAAACTTATAAAAGAATGAGAGCAATAGAAACGACCTCATTCTTAGCAGACACAGATTCTCCTCCCCCACCCTCCAAACAAAACAAAAAATTATAGTATATACTATAATTTTTTTACCAAAGTAATAAGTACACTTTGTAACAACACAAGTATATTTTGTTAGTTGGGAGCACTTGTTTTCCTAGGCTTTCACCATAAAATTCTGTCCTATTTTTTCAGAAAAATTACTTTTTTTTCTGTTGACGCTGCAGGGCCGCCCAGAGGGGGGGGGGGGGCAACTGGGGCACTTTGCCCCACGCCCCCAACTGCCGGAGGGGCCTCAAAAAATTTTTAAAAATTTATTTATTAGATTATCTACGAAAGAAAATTCTGAAACTTGTACAATACTTCAAAATTCAAAATAATCTCCTAAAAAAAGGGGCCCCCCCGCCAAAAAAAAAAAAAATTATTCGATTAATCAGATTTTTTGGGGCCCCCAACAGAAGTTTGCCCTAGGCCCCGTAAAGTCTCTGGGCGGCCCTGTGATGCTGCCATAGTCAATAACTATAAATGGTGTGTTAACAAAGGGAATCACCAGCAGCTTGAGTTAAGGCTGCTGTGTTCTAACCTTGTTGGATTCGCTGTGTTAACCTATAGGTAAAATTTGTTTACCATTTACAGCTTTATAAATGCTGATAATCCAATAAAAATGGTATTTTCCAATAGCCTGAACTTTCCTACACCTTGCAACAGGATTCATTTTACAAATTTCGTCCCCCAAAGGAATTTATGAGCGTTTAAAATACAACTTACCAGACTTTTTAACGGAGTAATTTAAATTTTAAAATACTATTTGTATTTTTTTAAAAGAAAAAAATGCCCCAAGGTGTAAAATTTCTTTCTCCATTACGGAGCAAAAATTTTTTTTTTAATCTTTCGATCCAAGACGGTAATCCTTGGACACATTTTCTCTGCAGGTTATCACTGAGGAGAGCTAATCCAATTGGGTTAGTACACAGCAGCCATAAAGTCGATTCCGAACAGACACTAAGGACACTGTTCACATAGAATCCGTCAGCGTTACGTAATATATTTAACCAATTACAAACCTCCAAACGATTAACCACAAAATTGTTAAAGTCTTGATTGGTTTAAATTATGTCAATACAAATAACGCTGGCGGATTCTATATGAACAGGCACTAATAACCATGCATATACGGACCGGCAGACTCTAGTTTTGGAGACTCGTACTAGCCATTTGACCATCGTCTAGCTAGGCCAGTATGAAGTTAGCATACTATGAAATCAGGCATATTATGAGGGGGTGAAAGGAGCGGGGTTTCAGGCGAATGCAGAAATAGGGTGGCCAGGCTAAAGAGGAAATAGAAAAAATAAAGTATAGGATTGAGAAAAAAGATTTTAAGAGTTTGGGGTGGTTAAGGTTTATTTGATATCGTAATAGATCAGCTGAAATCGTCAGGTAACAGTTGCAGTTACAGGAGATGAACCTCACCGGTCTTTAAACAACCGACAGGAAATGTTGACATTTTAAGAATGAAGGAAAAAGATTGATATATCTAATATAGGAATTTTCTCGGTGAGAAGATTCGAAGCTGTAAAAAAGGGGGTTCTGCTGGCAGATGAGACAGAAAAATTTATCACCTCAGCTTTTCCCAACAAGGATAATTTAAGGCGGTTCGTCCGCTGATATCGGAGATCTTCAACCTCAGTGTTATGACGTATTCGCATAGAATCAGTCAGCGTTAAAGATTCCGTTGGCGCTGATTGGTTAAATGGGTCAGTGATTGGTATATGACTCGTTAACAGTTTTTACACTGACGCTGGCGAATTTTATGTGAACAGACCTTTAAGCGAAGAGGAATTTTCTTATTAGTGTTTTTCTTATAACAGATAAGTAAATATATCTGTGGCATTATGGCAGATGTTGATATGTCCTTTTTTCATGAAATATAAAATTTCTCAATTAAGTTTTCAATCCAAATATTTTTTAGTTAATATTCATATTCAACCTTAAGCATATGGCTGGTCTTGAATGAAAATTTTCAATTAGGGACTAAAATATTCAATTTAGGACCAAGTTTTACCTCCTTTATACATAGCAGGATTTTCCAATACGAATAACTTAGTATTATTTCATAATTCCACTATCAGTTTTTGCCACATTAAAGAACCAATTTTAAGTGTGACACATCAACTTAAAACATAAAATTGAATTTTTCGGACATATCAACATCTGCCATAAAGCCAAATATATGTTTCTGAATTTTGTTTGATGCATATGAAGGTAAACTGTATTAAAACAAAAGCCCGTTGTTTTTAAAATTTTATTATTTTCCGAAATTAATTTTTTACAAGGCTTTAATTATAGATGTCTATAACTTTAAAATTTACGGGTTTTTTTTAATTCAAGTACATAGATTTACGAAAAGACCTCGAGTTAAATAATTTCTTATATTCGCTTTAAATGTGTGCAAATGTGACGACCTCAAAGATTGTAAAAAAATTAATATAAATTTGGTATCTCCGTTACCGGAGTTACCAAATTATAGTAACCTCCTTCCCTTTTGGACCATTATCTCAAACGAACAAAAATATCAAAATAATATGAATTGTTTCATAATTTAACGTTTAATTACTTGCATACATATTATAATGCAATTATGTTTAATGTCCTCGTCTTCATAGAGACCCGAAAAATATTCACGTATAGAATAGTGGTAATTAAACTAACAGCACTCAGAGATATAGAGAACGATCTACCAGACGGATAACAATAGTAATCTTACGGATTACTATTGTTATTGTTTTCATAATTAAAGACATGCGAAAAAGGAAACGAGAAGTTAATTCTCGTTAGCTCTACGAGTAGCCGCGCCGTTGCTGCGCTGAAAAAGCGATGGAACATGCCAATTTCTAATGAAATTGCAGCTAATCACACAGACTGTAAAATTTGAAATTGTAATTATAATTGTATCTTATGCCAATAGATGGCAGTGTGTTTAAAAAGAAAAATGTAGTAAAAGTGTATTCTTGGCGAACAGCGAGAATGTAGTAATGCTTAATGTCGAAGGCAGTAATGCTTAATGTCGAATAGAATAAATTGTTTTGTCTTTTAAAAGAAATTTATCTCATTATTGAGAAGTTTTTATTGTGTATTTTATATGCTGAAGAAATTTAATTTAGTAGTTGAAGTATATAAAATTTCGAATCATGAGAAGAAATTATGGGGTTAATAATCAAGAATTGAAGTTTCAAAACATCAGAATTTACAGAGACTTGCTATAAATAAGGATGACGCCTCTTTAATACCTTGATGTAAAATATTCACTCTGTTCAGATAAAACAAAGTAACATCCTCCAAAAAAAAAAAAAAAAAAAAACATGTAATTATAAGCCCCATTTCTTCTGATGTCATTCCAAATCTGAACACAATGGATTGCGTTAAGGGAATGGTGGACTTTCAAATTACCAAACATAGAACAAAAATTTAATATTTTTTAGGTGTATTACTATTTTAAAAATGTAAATATTGGAATAAAATACATTTAAAATATGTAATGAAAATTAAAATGAAAACTTGGTGGCTTTAGAAAAGTAAATATTAAAAGGTAGGTGAAAAAAGTACCTTTTTAATGGCTTTTTATCAAAATGAGTCATTTCCAGATCTGCAAGTCTTTGAAATGCTCCTTGAATCACAATTTTTCACGAAATTTTATAAAATTTATAGCAAAAACTCCTCTTATACATTAAAATAAAGTTATGTATCCATTTCAGGTTTCGACATCATTAAGGTTATCAAAGTTAAGTGTAGAAAAGTACAAAAATTTCACGAAAATTCAGAGTACAAGCAAAAAAAACTTCCTAAAAATTAACTATTCAACGAAAGCTCAAAATAATACATAACTCTATTCAAAATATATTTATAAGCAATATAAATGCAAAATTAAGAGAAGGTTAAAAATTTGATAGCAAGGAAGCATTTTGAAAACTATAATAAAAATTTCAATTTTTAAAATATAAAAAAATTAACATTTATAAAATGTTATAAGGTGTTTGATATAGTCATACTTTATGAATATATGTGCAAAATTTCATATCTCTGAGGTAAAGATTTCAAAAATTGCTTTGTAATTGCCACTATCCCATTAATCTTTAAAATTTTCGCAGTCAGTAACGGTATAGTTTATGCTTTATGTTCATTTGCAGATGCATGAGAGATAAACAATATGTATGAATAAACATTTCTCTGAGTAACTCTCCTTGCTTAAAATAATCCACGAAGAATCAGCATTTTGAGATTACGTCACCCACTTTCTTTTAGCCTTTAAATTACTGATGAGTACCGTAAAATTTTTAGTAAATTACGCACTTTTTTTTCACATTTTAGTCCGCAAAAATGAGGCTGCGTATTATAATCGTGTACAAAAAAAATGTAGTTTTAAACATTTAATAAAATACAAACAATAGATAAGCTGTATTCTAGTGAAAGTGGTTAAGGCTGATAATATGACAGTATTGTTTGTTTTGAATTAAAATTTGAGCGTTTTTTTTTTGCTACCGAATTTGACGTTTTCGTTTATTTTTATTACCATGTTTTTATTAACTCGCTTTCTTGTTTGTGTGTTTGTCCCGTACAAATATTGCAATCGATTTTTAACTAACTTCCCGACTACCTAGACATTTGAAACTTTTATAATAGCTCAGAACATGATGACAATGCATTATTTTAATACTTTCAGCCATCTTTAAGCAGCTTTAAATTCATTTTCAGTTATTTTCAGTTAATTTTGTTTTGTAGACTGGTGCAGCCATCTATTGGCCGGGACGGGAACGAAAAGTTAAATGCAAGTTAACTTCCAATTAACTTCGTTTTCTTTCAAGTTGAGGGGATAATTCAACAAAAAAATTTTTAAAAAGGTATTTATTAATACATAGAATTGTCAAGTTTATATGATTCAAGTTTATATGATTTTATAAATTTAAAAACATGATATATAAAAAGTACTTTTTATCTGGTAATTATTACAAATTTTATTTAGGTTAATAAGTATTCGTGCAATTTTTAAATAAAATATTGAAAAGTTATAGGTGCGTATTATATTCGAATTTTAGTTTTTTCGAACATTTCGAGCAAAATCAAGCTTGCGTATTATACACGTGTGCGTATTATAGTCAAGATTTACGGTAACTGATTTTATGAAAATACATTTTTTACTTAGAGTCTAGTCACACAAACGAAAAAGAATCTATAATTAAAAGTTATAGAATTTGAGCTCGAATCGCTTGAAAGAACGAAAAAAAATTTAGCTTTATATAAGGTTATTTTCATTTTATAAAACCATTCCTCCTAAAAATACTCTTACTTTTAAAGTAACAGAGTATTTTTTCTTGCTAGAGAGCTGAAAAAGGACATAAAATTATGTAGATCTTATACCACTTGAAACACATACATAACTCCGTTTTCCGGACAACTGCTTGCGTCTATTTTCCAAATCCCATTATAAATACGTGTTCTCCTAAAAATGCATCTTACGAAGCTGAAACTGACATAAAATAAGATATATCTGAAGTGACAGACTGTATTTTTTGACAATCTGCTTGTACGGACCAACATAATAATGTAAGAGGTATATCATACAATCGAGAGACAAGGTAATCTAATTTACCTGAGGGCGAACTTCAATATTTCAAATCAGTAGCATCAGACACATACCACTCGTCATTTCAGTTATGGAAAAGTCATCATGTATATCCTGGCTGAAATAATAAAGAAATGGTAGAACCAAGAACAATAAAAAATATTTCCAACAAAAAAGTGTTTCTAATAATTTCTAATAATTTTCTAATAATTATTTATATATATAAACAGTTCAGTGACTGACTGACAGATAACGCACAGACCAAACCGCTAGACCTGAAGGAATGAAATTTTGCATGGGGATTCTTCTTATAGTGTAGGGGTGCACTAAGAATGATTTTTGAAAAATTCTTCTTAGATTTTTTTAATTAAATTTTTAATTTGTTTTTGTAACTCTAAGTTTGCATATAAAGTAATAATCTGAGGGTTATAAAATTTATATCACGAGAAAGATCATAAAGATTCCTTTAAAATGAAATCTTTTTCGAGTCTTTACCTTCATTTTCCGATTTTTGGGGAATTTTTAAAGATTAATTTTTAGAATTTAATTTATTAAATGCTGATCACGTAGCTTCTTTTCTTTTTGTGATACTTTAAATTAATTTGCGTCACGTGCATAACAACGAAATAAATTGACAAAAAAATATTAAAATACGGTGGAAGATAAAATTTAACCACTAGACTAATTGAGATAGAAGTTTAAGAATTTATTTCAAAATAGTATGTTTTATGGATATTAAACATACAAATTAATTGCATACATTGACTGTTGTATTTGATTTGAATGTACTCCGTAGTGAATCACGGGTATTCAGCTAGTACAATATATATACATATATATATGTAATGTATGTATTATTAGAGAGTCCAAGAACAGATACATAGATGTACAGATATAAAATACATATACGCATGTATATTTTCGCAGGACTGTGATGTGAAAGATTTGAGTTTTCTGCTAAATCATTTATAGTTGTGATTGTTTTACCATAATGAAGAAATTTTTAAATTCTTAATATACTTTATAAAACTCAGGAATAAAAATAGCAAATTTGCCCGATTTAGAACTAACAACCCGCAGTTTTAGTTCAGCAAGACATTTAAAACTTAAAAAGGGAAATTAAACTTATTATAGTATTATAGACAATTTTATCTTCAAAAATTTCTTGAATTAATGGAAATTTCCTGCTACATAATTCGGTGAGGGAATTACAAAAGATTCATGAAAAGTTCTTGGAAATCATTTACACAAATATATACCCTTTCATAGAATGTATCCAAAATCTTTTTCCGGAAATCTCTATTTTATTTTTCAGAAAACAGAACCTAATCAGAAATACTGTCGCTTAATTTATCTAATGGTAGCCTCCGAGAATATTTTAGCAACTGTCATAAAGTTTTGATACCATGTCTTATCAATAAATGTATTCAGAACTGATCGGAATGAACAATGCACAAAACAAAGAAAATTGCTTTGCTGGATTTTTAAAAACGTGAATGACACTATAGTAGATTTATGATTTAGTTGTAATATTTAAAAACTGCGTGTTTGGGGGTAGACCAGGAGAATATAAATTCATAAAAATAAAAGGGAAGTCTATAAATTCCTAGTATATGGATATAGTAATGATATTCATGTATTGGGAGGAATCAGAATTCAATTTTCTATACAGTTATAAAAATTTTGAAGTAGTGGAATATATATAAAACTAGCTGAAAACCCGTACTTCGCTACGGAGTACATTCAAATTAAATTCAACGGTCAATGTATGCAATTAATGCCAAAAATATGTATAAATATATGTATAACAAATACAACGATCAATGTATGCAATTTATGTAAAAATAAACGGAAAAATATATTTATATAAAAATCGTAATGGATATTTTTATAGACAAAATAATGTACAAGAAAATATTCAAATTAAATCTAATAGAACATACTAAAGAATATAACACAGTTTGAGGAACATTTATTTTACCGTATTTTAAAATTTTTTTGATAATGTCCAATCGTCTGCCTTATTAGGAAGAAAAAAGAATTTTTGTCTATTTCGTTATGATGTGTGTGACGATAAAGTAATTTAAAGTACCAGAAAAAGAAATCACGTGACCAGCCTTTAATAAATTAAATTCTAAAAATTAATCTTTAAAAATTCACCAAAAATCAGAAAATGGAGGTAAAGATTCGAAAAATATTTCATTTTAAAGGAATTTTTATGATCTTTCTCGTGATATAAATTTCATAAACCTCAAATTATTATTTTAAATGCAAACTTAAAAAAAGTTTCTAATACAGCTTAAAAATTTAATTTTAAAAAATCTAAGAAGAATTTTTCAAAAAACTTCCTTAGTGCACCCCTACACCATAAGAAGAATCGCCATGCAAAATTTCAGCCCTTTAGGTCCAGCGGTTTGGTCTGTGCGTTGTATGTCAGTCAGTGAGTCAGTTACGGAACTGTTTTATATATATAGATGTCTGAAACTGTAAGCATTTATGGAGCCAAGACCTATTGACAGTTGTTCTCCTTTGAAATAAGCGAAAAGTAGCCCCGATAACGATATCGATATCCACTGTGATGAAAATGCGGTTAAATACGAATAAATCTCATTTTAAGCTATATCTCTAATTCATATAAAGAATTACACGACTCATAATAATTTTAAAGAATTATTAGATGACATTAAAATTTTTTTTAAATCTGCTGAAGTGGTGTGAATTTTCTTGCAGTTAGAATACCTGAATATACATTTTTATGCTTTCAAACCTGGAAATAAGAATACTGTAAATAAGTATGAAAAAAACCACAAAAATGTACATTAAGCTCTAGAATGTCAGCAATTGATATTAAACTAATAGTTGTATGGATATAATAAACAAAAAAAGAAATTTCAGGTAGCCTCTTCTAACGAAACTACCGCGAGTTATTAATATAGGATTTCATATCATTGCTTACCTCTTTTGTATGTATACATGTATGTATGCGTTATATGTTTATTTATGTACGTATGTATAATATAAAATACAAACAAATCAAGTAAACAAAAAATTAAAAATAAAAAGCAAGCATATACTGCTAAAAACAATTTACCTTAAAACCTACCCTAGCAAAGAAATCATAAAACTTTTCAATAAAAGATAGTGCAAAAGCTTCATATCCTCATAATGAAAATATACAAATATAACTAAACATAAATAATCCAACATAGCTAGATAAATACAAGAAGAATTCAGACAAAAAACAAAACAGAAATCAAGCACTCAGTGCATCCATGCACCAGAGGCAAGATTCTGTAGTAGTGCCGGAACTGAACCAGAAAAAGACAGAGATAACCGACTGATCTCGTCTTCAGGGAGCCTACCCAAATCAGTTACCTTAAGGGGGGCTTTCTGAATAGGATGCAGGTAAGACCAAAAGACAACCCAAGGCCCCGAGATCCCCATAGAAACATTTAGTCAAAAGAAAATGAAAAAGACAAGCACAACTTACAGTAAGAGCTCAACGCACCGTACATGCAAGCACACAAATAATCCTAATGTAAAGCCAAAGATACATACATACCCCAATTCCGTAAGTGACGGTTATGGCGAAACAGCAGCCAATTTTACCCTAGTAGTTGCGTCACTGTAACAATACTACAGCGCCGCACCCCATTAAAGTTTAAACAAATGAAAACATAAACCCTATTCTAAAAGTCTTTAAAAAATACCTGAGTATAAATGCCATTTTTTTAGAACTTTTAAATTGCCGAAATTTTTAGGGAAATTGTTCTTACTTAGGTTTTTCTCAAAAATGTGACAAGCCTCCAAAAAATCCCCAGCGTTATTACATGTTTTTTATTCTGTGTAGTTGTGAGTAAAAAATATTATAATAAATTTTATAGTTCAAGTTGCTATGGAAATTGGTAAACGTGATAACCTCAAAGTTAAAATCTAATCTTTTATCATATATCCCAATTTTTATTTCGCTATTTTGAATTTTAATTTTTAAATCCAGATAAGTCGCAAAATGTTTATTATCGCTAGTCCGGTTTAAAGTTATTTCCTTTGGCTAGATTTGATTAAGAAATTCCAAATCGTTGCAGTTAAAAATTATGAGGTCATCAATATATCTAAAACCGGTAACATTATTTGAGTTAAGAAATTTAGTTTCGTAAGAATGTAAGAATATATTGGCAAAGGCACTAGAAAAGCTATTTCCCATAGGGATACCCTTTATCTGTTTAATGAAACTCAAGCCATTAAAGAGGTAGTTTTCAAAAATATTAAATTTGCATTAATCTTAAAATGTGACTGGATAGATTTAAGTACTATCCAGATAGGCATCATAAATTTTTGAACAGATATTCATTAAGTTATCATGGGGAATACTAGTAAAAAGGTTTTCAAAATCAAACGTGTGTATGCTATCTATATTCTTACTCTTTAAAAATTGTAGAATATCCTGGTAATTATTTATATTAAAGCTATTTTCGGTAACCCTGATTTTATATAGAATGATTTTTAAATAGCTGAAGAGCTTTTTACTGAACAAAGTGTTATAACAATATGTACTACATGTAACGAACCTAAATTTAGTAGGTACTTTATGGACTTTAATGGTGGGAAAAAAGGTAAGGGTATTTTAGGCTATTAATCTTAAACTTAAATTTTTTGCTAAAGTCTAAAATCCTATTATCTATTTCTTTTTTAGTAAGGTTAATTTTTTGATAGGTATTGTTTGAGTTGTATTCCCTTGAAATTAGCTGCTTAAAATAATCTTTACACATAAAACCAAAGTTATTCGCAGCCTTATCAACAACCGTAATAATTAACTTATTTTTTAACTCGTTAATTTTACTGTATAGATCTTTGTTTAAAATAGAAACCCCGCTTGTCCTTTACACCATGCTCTTCATAATTCCCCTTTATATCCTGTAAAACACGTACCTTCCATTCCATGAAACCTTCGATAGGCCAATTATACCTCCTTGATAATTTTACTATAAAATAATCTAAATCTTTAGTGATAGAACTTATAATTTGCTTTAAATTTACCTTACTTCTTACCCTAAATTTTGAGCCCTTACTTAAAAGTTCCCTCAACCTAACATCTTTAACAATATTAAGATCCCCAGTTACAATATGCCCCAAAGTTGGATTAACAAAGTTTTTAAACTCCTCAATATGACAATTACAATCAGCATTACAAATTTTGCCTAAGTTATGATTATAAAAGTTGTAGTTACAGATTGGGTCCCTTAACGTTTTTTGATATTTAAAAGCAATGGCGATTTTCCCACAATCCTTGATTGGTAGTAATTTAGAATTATTGTGTACAATAGTAGGTAATTTTAAATGCTCAAAATCTTTATCCAGAAAGTTTATAGTAAAGTACTCTACCCCTACTTCCCTTCCCCTCTTATCATCCAAATTAGTCAGGTTAAGCTTATATTTAATTAGATCTGAAATTATTAGTTTTGTAAACCTCGAAGCAAATTTAATTGAAGATAAATGATTTTTAATTAACCACTTTAAGCCAGAATTTTTTTGGTTGAACAAATAGTGTTTAATTATTTTAATGTTCTTAAAATCAATATATAAATTACAAAATTTTTGCAGACCATCAAGTTTCAATTTTGTTTTTGAATTATTGCTACCTTTACCTCTTTTACCCCTATAATTAGAATGTTTATAATTAAACCGATCAATAACCATGAATTTTTTATAAACGTAGTTAGTATCCAAATCCACCGGCCCTTCCCCGTTAACCTTTAGCTTACGGGGCCCATTTTTCCGATTCCCTCTTTAGAACGGGGAATTTCATACCCCCTTTGTAAGAACGGCCATAAAGAGAGTTTATATATATATATATATATATATATATATATATATATATATATATATATATATATGCACATATATATACATATATACATATATATATATATACATATGTATATACACATATATATATATATATATATACATATATATATATTCATATATATACATATATATACATACATACACATATATATATATATATGTAGAGTGGAAAATCCACCAGTGGGCGCTGTACGCCGCGACCAGAGCGAACGTCTACACATCTGGACATTCGGCGAGTGGAAGCCGGCGTATGCGGACATAGCGGGCCGTATACGAAAGCTAGAACTATATCAGAGTTAAATACTGGTCGAGTTTATGATTTATGTTATATTGTAGTTTCATGTGATGTGCCGACATTTCTAATCTTTAATAAATATTAGTCGGTAAATTAACGTTTAGTTATTGGAATTACCCCTGGACATTACATTTGGAATTCGGTTCTACTCCCGGATCTGACAGTGGGGGTCTGGCCGCGATGATACCTTGGCCGTGATGAACTTTATGTGGATAATATTATTCTTTCTGATTTTGAACCAGGACTGACTCCAGCTCAAGTGAAAACAGGTAGGCGAATTTCGATTTGTATTTACCTGCTAGCGAACATAAATGATTGATAAAAATGTATAAAAATTCAAAGAAAGAAGATTTAGTCAATTTACTAAGTGAAATTGAGGAAACACCACCTGCTGGGTTGACAGTAGTACAATTAAAGGATAGAATTGAAGGATGTAAAGCATTTAAAGATGACCCCGAACATGTTGCATACTTACTAACGTCCATAATTGAGGACAGACAATCGAAAATCGAAAACGAAAGTAGAGCGAGGGAAGAGCAGTTAGCTCTAGAAAACCAAAAAATTGAATTAGAGAAAATTAAACTTGCCCAATTAGAAAAACAGGTTGAATTAGAGAAAGTTAGGAATGAAAGGGCAGATCGAAATGAAATCGCTGGTTCGAGTAGTGACATAGTATCTAGTTCATGCAATCTAGAAAAATTGATTCACAGTATACGTACTTTAACAATTTCTATCCCAGAAAAACCAGAAAACTTTAATTTATTTTTTAGAACTTTAGAAAGGGCCTTTAAAACTAAAAACGTACCAGAAGAGTATAAAGCAGAAATTTTGATCAACCTTCTCGGTGATAAAGCGAAAAACATATTGTTTTACATAAGTGAAGATGATATTAAATGTTACAATACCGTTAAGTCATTAATATGCAAAGAATTCCAACCTACCGCGCAAGAATGTTTAAATAATTTTCGGAAAGCCAGAAGAGAAATCAATGAAACGCATACTCAATTCGCGTCAAGATTGTCAGCTAATTTTCAATATTATTGTAGTTTGCGTAAAGTTAATGATTTTGAAACGTTGTGTCAATTAATCGTATCCGATAAGCTTTTTCAAACTTTGGATAAAGAAGTGTCATCATACATCAATATAAAGTTCGGTGAAAAATACGTAGATCCGCAATCTTTAGGAAAGGAAATTGACATATACTTTGTAAATAGAGGTAGATCTTTTAGTGAAGTAAATTTTCAGACACAGGAAAACACTAATAAATTTCAGAAATTTCCCAAAGAGGCTAAATACACTCCACCCCATATGAGAAACAATTCATTTAAATATAGATATCCGTCCAAAGAATGCTACACGTGTGGAAGTTTTAACCATCTTGCAAAATATTGCACTAATCGAATCAAAAACGAAACCGAAAGACAATCTATTCCCTCGAAACAAAGTGAAAAAACTGAAAATAAATTGGTAGCTAAAGTCAAAATCCCCTCTTCACAGCCTCTTGAACGTGTGAATATTAACGTATATGGAAATATAATTAAAGCATTAATTGATTCAGGAAGTGAAATTTGTGTTTTAAATCCGAATTACATCCCAAACGTCTCAATCAAGTGTGACGGGAAAATCGAACTAACTTCAGCGTTTGGAGAAAAAATAATTGCTGATACCGCGACTATTTCTGTGTGGCTGGAAGATTCAAAGCAACCTTCCAATGTAAATTGTGCTGTCACAGATAAATTACACGTACCATTTATTATTCCTCCTGAAGTTTTACATACATTGAAAGAAACAATTTATAAACATCCGATGTCTGTTGAACAAAATGATGACTCGGTGAATCATACTTCTGAGCGTGAGATTTTGCGTTGCCCTGAAACGAATAATCGAGAAAAACAAACGGGATTAAGCGATAACCACAGTTGTTTAGAAAACGGAAGCGAAAAATGTTTTGAATCTTTTTTAGTTAATTTATCGCTGACCGAGGACTGTAATTACGATTTGAGTCATATTTCGAACGCGGAGATAAAAGATGAATTAAATAAGTTAATTTCCGATTACAACCCGATTAAAACAGAGACAACAAATTTAAAAATGAAAATAATTTTAACGGACGAGGATCCAATTTCGATTCGTAATAGACGTCTACCGCTGATAGAAAAAAGAGAAGTTGAAAGCCAAATAAACGAGTGGTTGAAACAAGGTATTATAAAAGAAAGCGTATCAAATTATTCATCACCAGTTGTAATTTGTAGAAAGAAAGATGGAACAATGCGCCTATGTGTTGACTACCGTCAATTAAACAAAAAAATGATTAAGGATAAATATCCTCTGCCAAATTTAGAAGAGGTTATATATAAATTAGAGAAGGGTAAGGTTTTTACTACTCTTGATCTTAAAAATGCCTTTTTTCACGTTGACATCGATGAAAATAGCCAAAAATACACGTCGTTTGTTACAGAAAGCGGACAATACGAATTTTTGAAAGTTCCTTTCGGGTTAGCTAACAGTCCCGCGGTTTTTCAGAGATATATAAATCATATTTTTAGAGATTTGTTAAGGGATGGTACTTTGATTATATACTTAGATGATATTATTATTCCCTCTGAGGATGAAATTGATGGTTTAGAAAAATTAGTACGAGTTCTAAATACAGCAGCTAAATACGGCCTTGAGCTTAATTTAAAGAAATGTAAGTTTATGAAAAAGAAGATTGAATTCTTAGGACATATTATTGAACAAGGTACTATTCGAGCTTCTAAAGAAAAAACAATAGCCGTCCAAAATTTTCCTGAACCTAAGAATATTAAAGAACTTCAAAGTTTTCTCGGACTAACCGGGTTTTTTAGAAAATTTATCCCACACTATGCTACAATAGCGAGGCCTTTAAGTGACTTGCTGCGTGCCTCAACACCTTTTAATTTTGATGATGATCAAAAACAAGCCTTTCAGAAACTCAAGGAACTTTTAAGTAATGAACCTATTTTACACCTATTTAAACCGGGGAGAAGCATAGAACTCCATACGGATGCCTCTAAATTAGGATTTGGAGCAATTTTGCTACAAAAGGACGATGATGATAATTATCACCCAATTCATTATATGAGTCGCAAAACCTCATTACAAGAGGAGAAGATATGTAGTTATGAGTTAGAAGTACTGGCCGTTGTAGAAGCTCTTAAAAAATTCAGACACTACTTGTTAGGTACAAAATTCAAAATTTATACTGATTGTTCAGCTTTTGTGGAAACTATGAATAAAAAAGAAACAACACCTAAAGTGGCACGATGGTCTCTTTTCCTACAACAATACGATTACGAAATCAAACACCGCCCTGGTGAACGTATGAGACATGTCGATGCACTTAGCAGACATCCAGTTATGAGTGTCACATGTGAAGGTATAACACATAAAATAATTAAATCCCAAGAAGATGACGAGTATATAGAAACCATTAAAAGATTATTGGAAGATGGTAAGACAACAGATTTTATTTTGAAGAACAATGTGCTATATAAAATTGTAAATGATTCAGAAGTCTTGGTAGTACCGCAAATGATGCAGACTGAGGTTGTTAGAAACGCCCATCAGTTAGGACATTTTGGC